>CAUYRT010002312.1:0-99763 GCA_963574885.1 Lepilemur ruficaudatus
GAATTTGAGGACTGTTTCCAATACATGAAACTTGGGGGATACATTTAAACTGTAGCAATATGAGAAATTCCTAAAAACATACAACTTACCAAAACAGACACAGGAAGAAAGAAAAACTATAAAGTTCTTGCAGTAGATTACATATAGGCACAAATTTTTTGCAGCCAGATGCCATCAAAGAGTGAAGTCTCCCCACTCTTTTAATCTGGGCTGGACTCATGACTGCTTTTACTAAAGAATCTGATGTCTTTTTCTAAAACTTTTTCTTTCTCTTTCTTTTTTTTTTTTTTTGAGACAGGGTCTCACTCTATTGTCCAGGCTAGAGTGCAGTGGCATCATCATAGCTCACAGCAACCTCAAACTCCTGGGTTTAAGTGATCCTCCTGCCTCAGCCACCTGAGTAGCTGGGACTACAGGCACATGCCACCACGTCCAACTAATGTTTTTATTTTTTGTAGAGATGAGATCTCATTATGTTGCCCAGGTTAGATTGAACTACTGGTCTCAAGCGATCCTCCCACCTCGGCCTCTCAAAGTGCTAGGATTACAGGTGTGAGCCACAGTGTCCAGCCAAAGTGATGTCTTTGTGGTTCCAATTTTCACTCTGTTGGACCCCTAAGAGACTACATAAGGAAACTGGTCTAGCCTATTGGAAGAGAGGCCACATAGAGATGTTCCAAAATGTAATGTGAAAAACCTGGGTGCCTATAGTCCCAGCTACTTGAGTCTGAGACTGGAGGATTGCTTGGGCCCAGGAGTTTTGAGTCCAGTCTGGGCAATGTAGTGAGATCTCACCTGTTAAAATAAAATGTAGTCTGGATCTCCATTTTGTCTGTTCTAATTGTTTCTTTTAGTTGTATGAAGCAGAACCCCACTCAAGCTTACTCAAGCAAGTGGGCTGGGCTGAAATCACGCACAGAAATCTGAGGGCTCAATCCACAGCCCAAGGAAAGTAGAGCTGTAAGCAGAAAGACACCAAGGCCCAGGCAGCCCTTTCAGGGGCCACAAGAACTGATCACAATCTGCTCTGCGCTACCTGGGTTTCCTCCTCTCTTGGCCACATGGCGTCTGGTGGCTCCTGCAACCCTGACTTTACAAGACATCTACCCTGGCTCCTAAGCCAACAGACAACTTCCTTTGTCTTGGAGATTAATCCCCATTAGAGACTACCACGGGCCAGGCTCATTTTTCTAAGCCAGAACACAAGCCCTAGGATTCAAATGGCAAGTTATTCCAATTCCAGAGGTTTGGAGTCACCTGCAAGAGAAGGGACTTGTCTGAATGGTGAATCTGGGTGCAGGCAAAAAGCATGCTCAATTCAGCACTCTGGGGTCTCTCTCCTGCATACCTGCCTGCCTGCTCTCTGCTCAGGGCTCTCTTCTGACGGCAGAGAACACACTCTGCCCACACAGGGCAGGCCAGAAGTGCCTGACGGTTGATGCCTAGAACAGTTCTTGATGACAGATGAAGAGTTGGTGGATAAACACAATTCCCTTGCCGCTTGATAGGGTACTGAGGTATGTTTTATACAGGCTCCCAGAGGTCCCCAGTGGGACTGGGCCCTAATGCACCTTTTATTGGTTGCCTTCCTCTCTCTCTCTTCTCCACTCCCCTACCAGTGTTTCTGGAATCAAATACCAAATATACTATTTGCACTCAAAATTCTCAGGGTTGGCTTCTGGAGGAATGTAAACCAACACAACAGAAATCCAGTGCATAGACTTCCAAGCCACAGCTTTCCATGCACTTGTTTTCATCTGCATTGCCTAATACCTCCGTCTATTGCTCAACTGGTTCTGAATTCAGTGGGGAAAGAGGCATGTTATTTATTGCCTCCCAAGCCTCCAGAAAAAGCAATAAAGATCTGGAGAATGCTGGAGTGGAAAGGAGAAAAGGCCTGTCCACCATGCGCATACAGCAGGAGACAAGAATGGCTGCTCAGCAGAGTTAACAAGGGAAGAAGGGTTGTCCCAACCCTGGTGAACAGACGACCAGGAATTCTGCCCAGCCAGCTCCCCAGGGCCCTCTCAGGTGCTGATGGCAGGAATCAAAGCCCAGTGTACACAGTCTTTATTTATTGAGAGTCCTGACATCCAGGAAAGCCAGGCCCACAGCCAGGGCCCTCAGGACTCCATCTATCCACTCTGCGGGTCTGGGTGTCAAGTAACCAGTCATTCATGTCCAGTTTTCCTGCAGTCAAAGGAGTCCTCAGGAGGCAGGAAGCGGCTGTGCCTGTGGAGAAAACACATCAACACGACTAGCACCTCTTCTGTGCCCAGCCTGGGACCTCCGATGGGGAGATGATGCAGACCCAGTGGAGGCCGGCCTAGCAAAGCCCACAGTCTGGAGGGAGAGGGTGTCAGGCAGTGACTTGTGAACAAGTCAGCTGTGTTGAACTGTCACTGGCAGGAGGGAGGCCCCATTCTGCTGAGTTTACTGGGTACCTGCTGTGTGTCCAGCAGGCAAAAATCTCACTCTGGGGAGTTTGCAGTCAAGTAGGGAGAGACAGACAACAAATGAACAAAAATATGTCAACTCGTGAGAAATTCGATGAAGAAAACTAAATCAGGGTAAAGAGCAAAGGCATGTGTGGAGGGAAGGGACATGTAGCACTTTAAACCATCAGCTATAAGAACACTGGACTGGCGTTCCAGCAGTCCACTGTTGGACTGGACTGTTGTGTGAGATGGGCATGTCTGTGTGTTTGCTACTGTGTAGACCAGACAACAGAGGAAGGCCCGAATCTCACTGCCCCCAGCTAAGAAGGAAAAGCTGTAACTGGGATGCCACCACCAGGAAAGAGGAGGACGGTGGGGAAGAGCAGGGTGTTAGTTCCTCCGGGTGCACTGGATAGCCATGAGCGGGTTTTAAAGGGAAGAGCTGTGACCTAATTTCCATTTTTAAAAGCTCCTTTGGCTGGCAGGGACTGTCAGGGGAGGGGTGGCCACAGGGAGACAAGGGAGAGGCTGTTTGTTTGTTCAGGGAAGGAAGGAGCAAACGGCCCTAAGATGGGAGGATGGGGTCTTAACTGCTCAGATGGCCCAAAAAACTTGAAAGAAAGAAATGTCCCCAACAGATGACTATAAAACTTAGTGTGGACAGTATGTGATCGCTACTGAATGTTTCTTGAGGAGAATTAAATTCTTTTTGCGTGGTTTCTACTCTTGGGGTCTCAACCTTTCACATATCCCTGCCTCATAAAAAGAACCAACAACTGCAGGGCCTGGTTAGAAGAGCAACTCCCCAATCTTTAGCCAAATGCTCCTCCGAAGAAGGCGACGGGAGGGAAGCAGTTACAAGGCAGTAGGATGTGAGCCGTGATAGAGGGGCTCGGGGCCCTTGGGAGCCCAAAGATGGGGATGGGGCATCAGAGAGGGTTTCTGAGGGAGGAGGGTGTCATCTATGCTGGAATAGGAATTAGGCAGGAGACGGATAAGGAAGGGCAGTCCAGGTAGAGGAAACTGGACAAAAGCAGCAGAGGCAGGCACTTGAGTAACTGCACATTCACTGGGGCTGGAACATGGAGCTTGAGGTGGAAAGTGGGGAGACGTGGGGCCAGAGGCCACAGGGGCTGCAGGCTGTGCTGGGCTTGAGTCTTGGCCTCATGGAAGTGAGCACCATGGAAAAGTGTCTAAGCAGAAGAAGAACACGGTCAGATTTCCACTGAGATCACTCTGGGACCATCACAGAGAACAGAATGAAAGGTAGGATGGAGCATGGAGGCCCAGGAGAAGGTTGGTCCAGTGGTATGAGAGAGAAGCTGAGGCTGTAGGGACAAAGAGGGCCACAGAAAAGGTGCTCAAAGGGGCTGGGGAAAGATGCGACTTTCACCATTGGAGCTCATGGTCCAGTGGGCGAGGCAGTGAACATCTGAAAGAGTGGTTTGCAACCTTTTATTCATTATTGCCCCCCCAAGGAGACTTTTCAGACTTTTGTTCTAATTGTTCCATCCATGGAACTTTAATATCACAGAAATACTGTATATCTGTTTAGTACTGTACATATTGAAAAGAGTAACACTTTCAGGCCGGGCGCGGTGGCTCACGCCTGTAATCCTAGCACTTTGGGAGGCCGAGGCGGATGGATTGCTCAAGGTCAGGAATTCGAAATCAGTCTGAGCAAGAGCGAGACCCTGTCTCTACTAAAAATACAAAGAAATTAATTGGGCAATTAAAAATATATAGAAAAAATTAGCTGGGCATGGTGGTACGTGCCTGTAGTCCTAGCTACTTGGGAGGCTGAGGCAGGAGGATTGCTTGAGTCCAGGAGTTTGAGGTTGCTGTGAGCTGGGCTGACGCCATGGCACTCTAGCCAGGGCAACACAGTGAGACTCTGTCTCAAAAAAAAAAAAAAGAGTAACACTTTCTTGCCCATCTCACCTCACCCCACCCCCTCTCCCAGTACAGCTGAGGAGCAGTGAGGAAGGAAGAGAGAGCATAAGGGAGGAAGTGGATGAGGTCAGCCTGGTGAAGAACACAGAAAACCCAGCAGGGACCTGGGACTTTGTTCTCAATGTCAATGGGAAGCCTGTTCTCAATGTCGATGGGAAGCCACTGGAGAGCTTTAAGGCATAACGTGACTAGACTTCAGTTCTTAAATGCTCACTCAGTCTACTGCATGGAGGCAAGAGAAGAGAGATTCAGGGAGACCAGGGAGAAGGCTGAGGCAGATATCCTGGTGGTGGAGAGGGGTGGCTGGACTAAAGCAGGGGCTGTAGGGTGACAAGAGGTGATCATGGTTTGCATTCTGGATGCATAGCGAAGGCCTGTGTGGTACTGGGGTGGGGCCAAGGATGACTCCAAGGTCTTTACCTGAACAACTAGAAGGATGAGGGGAATGTTACGGGGGAAAGAGATGAACTGGTGAGCTCCCCTTACCTCCATAGTCGTGGGTGAGCGTGGTGGCTGCACCTGTTCAGCGCACTGCAGGAAGCGGCGCACATGCTCTGCACAGTTGCCTATGGCTGCCTCGTTCTGTCGAAGACACTGCTCGAAGGACTCGAAAGGCTCAGCACAGGCCTGGCGGATCTGGCGGATGATTGGGCTGTGGGGGTAGGGCAGTTCAGACCCTGGGAGACTCCCACTCCACTGCCCACCCCCACACTGTCTCGTACTTGCCCACACTCACTGCGAGGATGTGCATCTAGCAATGCTCATCTTAAGGTGGTGACAGTCTCGCTGCCATGACTCAGGTTTGGCCGCCACACACTGGCCATACTGCTCCAGTTCCCGGCCGCAGTAGCGAGCAGTGATCTCCAGAGCTGCCTGCCTGTGAAACAGGGTTGGCTGAGGATAATTCCAGGCAGCATGCAACAAAAGGAGCTGTCATCTGGGCCTAAGGTAGGACTAGGTGTCCTGGGCAGATCTGAGAGTCTGAGGGATCCTGAGATGAGGCCAAGGGGGTACAGAGGTGAGGCCTGGCCCTGGGGGTTGTGAAACTGGGTGGGAGCTTCTGGGGAAGGTAGTGGAGGTCCTAAAACAAGGTCTTATTATTCTAAGGTAGGATTTGGGGGTCCTAGAAGAAAAGTCTTAGAATCCAAGAATCCTCCAGTAGGCCTGGGGATCATGCAGAGGCGGCTTGTGGCCTTAGAAATAAGATCTAGAGTTCTAGGGAAAGAGCTTGGGAGCCCTAAATGAGTTTGGAGGTCTTAAAAGTGAGGTTTATAAGTCCAGGAGTTGGGGGTCTCAGGACCTGGGGAAGGGTCTCTTGGCCAGAGTCTTACAGATGAAACCTGAGGCAGTGGGGTAGATTTGAGGGTCCTGGGATGGGATTCAGGGTCCTAGGGACATGATCTGGAAGCCCTGGTCAGGTGGGGGCTCTGAAGCAAATCTAGAGAGTCCCACAAATTAAGCTCTTGGGGGTTGGGGAGGACAAGGTCTGGGGTCTTGGGCAGATATAGAAGGTCCAAAAGGTAAGATCTGGTGACCCAAGGGGAGGAACTTGGGGCTTTAAGGAGGGGTACAGGAGACCTAGAGGTCCTTAGACAAGTCTGGAGTCCTAGAATTGCCATATGAAGGGCAGGAACTGGGGTCCTGGGGACGGAGCGTGGGTGACGAGAGACTAGACCTGAAGTCCTAAGCCACCACGATGAAGGGGCGGAGCCTAAACGCTCAGAGGGCGGGGCTTGGGCATGCGGTGGAATGGAGCTTGTGAGGGAATATGCCGAATCGGGAGGGTTGGAATGGATCAGAGAGGCAGGTCCTGATTCCCGAGGTCCCAGGCTAGGTCCAGGTCATGGGGAAGAAAAGGGCGCGGCGGCACATACGGCGTAGACGCTCCCGCTACTCACATCTCGAGACCGGTGCAGATGTGAGGTCAGGCAGGCAGGTGAGACCCGCCCTTTCCGGTATCAGGTAGTCGTGGCGGCGGCCAGCCCCGCCCTCCCGGCCGGGTTTCTTCCGGTCGCCGAGTGGACGAGCAGCCCCATTCGCTTTGGGCCCAACCCGTCAGGGCGGTGCCCTGCTTCCCCTTCCGGCCCGGGCCGTCATGGCGGCGCCCTGCGGAGCCACTTCCGTCCTCAGCGACTTAGTTGCTTTATTCCTTCCTACTTCTGGCTTGCCGTGGCTGCGCCTGCGGTTCAGCGGAAGTAAGCAATCGAAAGGACCGCGGCGCCTGGGCCCTAAAGGGAGTGCGGCGCTGAAGTTTGCCGGGCTGAGCCGCGGCCACGAGCGCTCCAAGTCTTCCGACTGGAACCGATGGCGAGCGCTTCTCCACATGCCGTTTGCGGCTTGGTTGGGCGCTGTGGCTGCTGGGCCCAGAAACTGGGAGCCACATCCCTAACATCGCGCTGCCACCCTCGGCCGTGTGCAGACGCTCATCGTCCTCCCGGGACGCTGTTTCCTGCAAGCGCGCGGAGGCAGAGGGCAGGGAGGAGGTCACCCCAAGAGTCGTACCACCCCTCTTGGGCCTCCCCTCCGCCCAGGGTGGGTTACCCAAAATGTGCCCCTTGTCCTTGGACATAGATAGGCTTTAATCTTGTATGCGACCATTGGCAAGTGGTTCCTCTCTGTAATTTCTCCCGGTGTGGTCATTTAGATTCCTCCTAGTGTAGCAACATTTCCAGCTTTCATCTGTCTTAAAAATGTGAGGTTATTCTCCACTGCTATCTGTGGCTAAAAAAAAGAGAAAAAATGTGAGGTTAGATATGGGCGTGAGTTTCCGCATTTATGAGGCTGGATATCTCTTGGTCAGAACACTGAGCCTCAGTCCTGCTGCCTAGTATGCAGATCTTTCAAGACTGCTAAAGTGAGCAGAAAATGCAGTTAATCATAGTGTTTAAGAAGAACAAGAGCTATTTGACTGTGAGCAAGTGATAACAACATGTAGCCTCAGTATGCCCATCTGTAAAATGGGGATGTTGACAGTGAAATCCTATACATAGGACTAGTGCAAGTGAACGGTTTAACACAGATACTGGAGTAGTAGGAGTTCTGGATAAGGGAGAGCTGTTACACGAGGCTGTACCCATAAGCTGCCCTGGTTGGCAGATGACATCTGATGTCTGCACCACTGGCCATCTGAAAATGCCTCAGTTGACACAAGTAGGTTTGAAGCCCATGGGCACCGAAAGGAAGCTAGATCTGTCCATTTTTCCTACTTGAAAACTTCCAAGTGTATGTTTGATAGTAGAAGAGGGGAAGGGAACAGCATCAAGGGCTGTCGCAAGACAGAGGACTATTCTCTTTGGCTTGATTGTGGACTGAATCTCTAGATTTTCCTCTCCTGGGAGAATGAAATCTTAACCCATCCCATGCCCTTGTTGGTGCTCAAAAGTGACACCCCAAAGACTGGCACTTTTGCATGCTGAGAGGCCTTAGAAGATGCCTGAGAATCAAGATCCCTCTAACCTAGTCTTGTTACTTCCCACTCCCAAGTACAGGGAGGGACTTTTTCTGGAATTTCCTTATCTGACCAAGAAAGCTTCTTTCCAAAAACATGCACTTTTAATTATTCAGGAAGGAAGGAAGGGGGGAAGGGAGGAAGGAAGGAAGGAAAGAAATGCACTTGTCTTTCCCATGCAGCTGCACCTCTTACCTTCCCAAGTCTGCCCACCTCCCAGGTCCATTCATTCTCCCTAAAGATTTATTGCCCCCCAAAAGAATTGTCAACATTTCTCATCTATCTCTCCTCACCCCATGGAAAAGGGTACATAAGTTTACTGGGTTATTGAGTAATTCTCCCATGATTCCCCCATGCAAGCTAAAATCTGCATGCCTTGTCTGTGAATCTGCTTTTTTTTTCCTTTTGAGACAGGGTCTTGCCCTATCTCCCAGGCTGGAGTGCAGTGGCATCATAAAAGCTCACTGCAACCTCAAACTCCTGGACCCAAGTGATCCTACTGCCTCAGCCTCCCAAGTAGCTGGGACTACAGGCCTGCAACACCATGCCCGGCAGGATAATTTTGTGTTTTTTGTAGAGATGGGGTCTTGCTCTTGCTGAGGCTGGTCTCCAACTCCTGGCCTCAAGTGACCCTTCCACCTTGGCCTCCCAAAGTGTCCAATTAATCTTTATCAACTGTGTAAATAGTTAAGTGCTATGTACCATATATTTTTTCCAATAGAAAAGAAACATTTTTGCATTTAATGGATAATCCCTTAGTATCAGAGTTTTCAGGAACAAGATAAAGCCATCATGTGGGGGTCAGGTGCATATGAAAAATAAGACAAGTTCTAATCCCAAGTACTGAGGCTCTGGTGGTAGCAGGGAGAGAGCCATGCAGAAAACAGCTCCTGATGAACTGTATAAAAGTCAGGAATGGGCCGGACGCGGTGGCTCAAGCCTGTAATCCTAGCACTCTGGGAGGCCGAGGTGGGCGGATTGCTCAAGGTCAAGAGTTCGAGGCCAGCCTGAGCGAGAGTGAGACCCCATCTCTACTAATAATAGAAAGAAATTAATTGGCCAACTAAATATATATATAAAAAAAATTAGCCGGGCATGGTGGCGCATGCCTGTAGTCCCAGCTACTTGGGAGGCGGAGGCAGAAGGATCTCTTCAACCCAGGAGTTTGAGGTTGCTGTGAGCTAGGCTAACGCCACGGCACTCTAGCCCCGGGCAACAAAGTGAGACTCTGTCTCAAAAAAAAAAAAAAAAAAAAAAATCAACGGTGTAATTTAACCCCCCTCCCAAAAATCTTTCATGTCTTCCTGTCTCATGTAGAAAACCCAACGTCATCAACAGAGTCTACGAAGTCTTGTGTGCTCTGCCCCCCACCTGCCTCTCCTCGCCCACTTACCAGCCCTGGCCATGCGGAGTTCACTCTGCGCCAGCCACACTGTCCCTGCAGCGTCTGGAGCACACTGCGCTCTTTCCCTCCCGTAGAGCTTTGGTATTTTATGCCTTCTGCCAAGAAGCTCCTTCGTGCACTCTGTGCTAGGTTGTCTGCTTCACACATTCCTGGTCTCAGTTTAAACAGACCTGCTCAAGAGGCCTTCCCTGGCCTTTATCTAAAGAAAACTGTTCGACTCTGTGACAAGCCGAGGTTTTGTTCTGTCCTGTGACTGTACACATGTGACTTTACTTGCCCATTGCCTGTCTCCTCCAGACTGGCAGGGCCATCCTCCATGCCATTCATCAGTGCACAGCCAGCTCCTGGCACGTTGTAGGAGCAGAGTAAATAGCTGTTGACTGTGTTTAGAGAACATCGTAACTCGAGAACTTGGATATAAAGTTAGGGCACAATTCAATTTAGATTTTAGTGAATAACTATTTGCCCAGCACTGTGCTAAATGTCGTGGGAGTTACAAAGAAA
This sequence comes from Lepilemur ruficaudatus, assembly GCA_963574885.1. Classification (NCBI taxonomy): domain Eukaryota; kingdom Metazoa; phylum Chordata; class Mammalia; order Primates; family Lepilemuridae; genus Lepilemur; species Lepilemur ruficaudatus. The sequence goes on from CAUYRT010002312.1 coordinate 9,749, forward strand.
ACACAACACTCATTTATTTAACACTCATCCATTTAACCCATAACAGGTGGGAGAGAGGTAGGAGTGAGAACAATTGGGGGAGGTGGCAGAGTTGTGACATTACAGAAGCCTGGCTGACTCCGTAGTCGAAATAAACACCTTGGCCATCCTTTGGGTGACATAAGAAATGCCTGGGCTCAGCTCACATCCCCTCAAGGTAGATATTTCCATTTTAATCTGCACATGTGTACGTTATTGCCCTTATGTGAGCGTGCAGTAGACATTCGATACATTTGTTGCAGTGATCTTAAAAAGCTTGTGAGAAGATAGTCTTATTTTTGCCAAGTATCCAGGTTTTGCTCCTAATCCTTCCTTATGTCATTACACAAAGAAAGTGAGTATTTCAGATTCTTTTGCAACCCGTTTTCATCTTGTCTGAGCAATCAGCCGACCAGACCTTTTCTTCCCTCCCTCCAACAAAGCATCCCCGGAAGCTTCAACTCTGGAGGCGATGGGTCGAAAGGAAGAAGATGATTGTAGTTCCTGGAAGAAACAGACCACCAACATCCGGAAAACCTTCATCTTCATGGAAGTGCTGGGATCGTAAGTCCTGGGGCTGGGAGCCCGGGTGGGTTGGGCTGCCTGCTTTGTGGGGGCTGCAAGAATTGTTCTCAGCCAGCAGCAACCGGTGAACAGGACTGAGACTGCTGTGACTTAATCTCGTGGCTCTAAGGGACATGGGCAGAATTTTACATACCGGGGCTGGAGGGGAGGGAGTGGAGGGCAGGTACCTTGGGGCAACAGCAAAGATGATTTAATACACTGGAGCCCCCAGGGAATACCAGTCCCTTTTGGCCCAGGTTTTGCCTCCTTCCAGCCCACCCCCAGAGACCCCCACCTACTTCCATATCTGTGACAGCTTGTGGATTCTTTCCCTGGCCACACGGAAGAAGAGTTGGAGAAGACTTCAGAGACTCAGTGACCCTAGAACTTTCCAGGACCACCTCCCCCCGCCCCGCTCCGTCATTTCCCTAGCAGTGAAAAGACCAACCCCATCTTTTGCGACAGACAGAAGAGAAGGGGCTTCCGAGGCCCAGAGAGCTGATGGGTTACATACACCTGAGTCGCCCGCCCCCACCGCCATCCTTGCTTCTCCGTGTTTAAGCGCTTTAGCTGTACTGTCAATCAAACTCCCGCCAGCCTGCAGGGCATTTGCTCCTGCCCCCTGGCGATGACTACATGGCAGCTTGTCTGGAGCTGACTCTTCCCATAGCCCTGCCTCTTCCCTGGCAGTGGGGGGGAGCCGTCTCTGATGCAGGCTGGCAGCAGCTCCAGGCCACCAGCACCCACCGCCTCAGAACCCCAGCTGGTCAGCTCATTAGCCTGGGCTAATTGGGCCTGGGCAGTGAGGAGCAGTGAGTGGGCTGTCCACTCAGGCCAGCGTTCTCTTTAGCCACTTCTGCTCCACTCTGCCCTGGCTGGGAGGCAATGACCTCAGACAGTGATGGCTGCCCACACTCTCACTGGAGACAGAGAGGAGACCTCTGGGCCCTCCTGGCACAGCCAGGTTGTCGGGCTCTGCACACGCAAGAGGATCCCTGCTGGTCATCAGAGTGACAGCCTTCCATCACGGGTCTTTGCCAAGATGGGGGTGGCTAGAGGGAGAGTTTTGGCAGGAGAGAGAGAGAGAGAGACAAGTCTCTTGGGTGAATCAGAAATGACTTGCTAAGTGTCCCAAAAATCCCAAGAAGAGGAGAGAAGGAAACCCAGGTTGACAAGAGCCCATTCCCCGTCTGCTAGACTTGTACTATAGAACTCAGAAGATCGACACACCTGCCCCTCGGAGCCCAATGCAGTCTGCCACAGCAGCAGCTAAACCCAGAGGAACATCAGAGTCGTCTGGAGAGCTTTATCCTTCCAACTTTTAACTGTGAAAAATGTTTAAAATAAGGAAAAGCTGAAATATTAGTATTAATAGTACAATGAACACCAATATAACCAACTCCTAAATTCAATAATAACTAGCATTTCACTATATAGTATTTGATTTACATGCACACACACACAAAGTTCATTGAACTATTTGTAAATATATGGCAAACATCATGACACATTACCTCTGAATCCTCTGTAGCTCCCAAGCATAAAGGCATTTTCTTATATATCCATAATATTGTCACATTCAAGACAATGAATAACGATTCTTTAATATCATTTTAGCCTAGGTAATTTTTGGAAAATAGACTCTTGGTCCCAGACCTACTAAACTGGAATTTTGAGAGATAGGACATGGCAGCCAGGAATCTGTATTTTAAGTGTGTCTGGTGGTTCTAGTGTATCAGCTCAGCACTGATTTGGCGGGAGCAGGAGGACAAGACAGGGAACAAGCCATAGCTGTTGCAGAAGTCAGGGCTGGGGAAAAGCTAAAGAGAAGGCACCCTGCAGTGCTCGGGAAAGAGACAGGTATCCACAGGCTGCAGATCACACAGAGTCTCCAAAGTGAGGTGCGGTGGAGACAGAAGCAGCTGCGAGGAGCAGACTCCGCTGAATCAGGATTCACCAGCATCCCATGACAAGGGCCTCTTCTCTCTGGGTCTCAGCTCCTCTGGAATGATGTGCCAAGGGGAATAGGCTTTTGTTAAACCCGCCCAGACAACACGCACCATTCCAGGCCCCAGGGCAGCTGTAGAGAAACTGTGCAATGATAGTCCAAGTCCCAGGCCTCCTCCTTTCGCTGCCCAGGAAGAGAAGTTTCTCCATGGCACCCTCCCACCTCCTCCACCACGCAGGCTCCCAGCAAGAATGGAGAGCTCTTCAGAGCAAGAAATGCAGCCAAGCTCCATTGCAGCAAGTACTCCTGGCTCTAAAGCCTCCGCCTGTCTTGCCTTCCAACCTGTGCAACCTTGGTTGCTCAAAACTAGTTCTCTGCTGTCCACCCTGGCAGATGCCCCAATTAAGCCTTCCGGTCCCCTTCTCCTGCCCCCATCACACACACCCCAACACACACACAGTAAATGACCAAAGCAGCCTAAGGCAGAAGAACAATAACAGCATTTTAAATTGCCATAACATTGCACAGTTCTAGGGAGTGCCATTTATACACAGTGCAGTGTGCGTGGTACCCCCAGGGGGCAAACTGAAGGCCATAATTTGATTCCATTCCACAAGCGGACCTAGAGTGGGTGTCAGCTTTGAAATCAGGCGCCCATCCATGTGTAGTTCCAAAGGTATAGGTAAAAGGAAGAACTCTGAAGGTGGATATTAGTATGTCACAGCTGCAAAAAGACCTGGTACCCAGCCACATTCCTCTCCCATAATTTCCCACATCACACTTCACACACAGTGCTGGATGCCTCTGGCTGCCTCATCCCTACCTGCTGTTCCACACTCCCATGCTCTGCTCATGCTTCTTCCACACCCCCATCTGAAACATCATTTCCAACTCTTTTTTTTACTGGGCTAACTTATTCATCCCTTAAAACTGAGCTCAAGATGTTCTTAAGTCAGGGAGCTATGTATTAGGGCTCCTCTGCTGTCCCAAGTGGTTTTGTACAAATGAGAGAAAAGGTGCCCCTTTTTCTAGCCTGCTGTCTGCTGGGGAGGGGAGGAGGATATAGTAATTATCGTATTAACATGTACAATGGCTCCAAGGTGAATGGCATCTGCTGGAGTTATGCAATGCACAACCTGCCCCACCATAGCAGAGTCCCTGTCTTAAGTGTCCATTTTCTGTGGTCTCATAATACGTCATTCTTACGTGTATGTGTGTGCCTCACACACTGGATTCCAAGCTAGACCAATACTAATTTCAGTGCCTGACACAGAAATCCCATTAGTTCAACAAGCATTTCTTGAATGCCTGATAGCATTTTTCAAATCAAATGCTAATTGCTTACTTGTCTGTGTTCCTTAATAGTCTGTAGGCTCCTCAAGAACAGAAATACTTACCTTTTTATTTCCAGTGTCTAAGACTCAGTATTGCTCAATAAATCTTGGCTGAAGGGATGAGTGAATGAATGGATAAACAGAGCATGCTCGGAAGGCTCTGATGGACTCAGTTCCTGGAGCAGCTGGGGAAACAGGAAACTCAGACACAGGAAACACCAGTATTTTCTAAGGCAGATTTTTAAAGTCCTTACAAAAGCCCGACTGCCATCGGGCTTTCATTCTAGAATACCCAGATGGCAGGGGAGAGGATGGCTCAGCTGTTTCGGTGTTTAGATTCTATCTCCTCTTATACTACTAGGTGTTCTCAGTAATGGTGTTCAAATAATAATGATGATAATGTTATAATAATAGTATCTAACACATAGGGTTGTAATAGATGTCAGAGACACTTTTAAGCACTTTACATAAACATATGTAAATCAGTTAATTTAAATAAACATATGTAAATCAGTTAACATATGTAACTCAGTTAATCTTCTAAACAACATATGAATCAAACTATCGATACTCCCACTTTTCAGATGAGGAAACTGGGTATATGGACATTAAGTGAATTGTCACCCCAAAAGCTGAGATTCTAACATGGGCGATCAGGCCATGTTAGAATCTCAGCTTTTGGGGTGACAAATCAGCATCCACCCCTAGCTTAACTGCTGTTTTGATGGTCTCCAGGGCCTGCCCTTTAAACCAAGACGCCTGTAATTTGGACTCCTTCCCTGAGCTCCCATTGGGTTCCATTCGCTCTGTCTTCAGAGCCTGCCTCAGAGGCCGCTGGGCTCTGTCTTTCGTGTTTGCAGATCCTGCTGAATGAATGAGAGGCTGCTCAGCTCCCTTGTCCTCTGACAATTGGTCCAGGGTGATTATTAATATCACCATCCAAAACTGATAGAGGAGTCTTTTCTCTCTCGCTGTGTCTGAGCCCTGTCTCCGGCACTACCTCAGAACGACCACTGCATGCCACACTGTGCCATGTTGGAAGTGACTCGGATTGACTCTGTAGTGGCCTCTCTTTAATGGGCTTGCCAACTGGAGAAATCTCTCCACAGCCGAACCAGAGTCTCTGGGAGTTGCTCCCAAATTATAGAACCAGGAAAAAGCAACTGCATCCTTTCTAAGTCTGTGGTGGGGGAGAGAGCGCAGCGGCATGTCAGACAGTCCATGTCATTAACACGGCACCGCAGGGCCCATGTGACAATGGAAACTAATTGTCAGCCACACCTTCCTTCATCTGCCCTTTCGCTTTGCCCCCAGCCAGCCAGCACTCAGTTTGATCTCTTGGTGTCTTCTCAGAGGAGCTTTTTCAGAAGTTTTCCTGGTGAAGCAAAGGATGACTGGCAAGCTCTTTGCCCTGAAGTGCATCAAGAAGTCACCTGCCTTCCGAGACAGCAGCCTGGAGAATGAGATCGCGGTGCTGAAAAAGTGAGTGCACCTAGGGCTGGTCAGGTGCAATGTGGGGCCATGACATTTCCTTTACAAATTGCCATCGAGAAGGACTGGGGCCAGATTTCCACCCCAAAAGACACTGCTCCCTTTGATTGAGTTGATGGGTCAGTTCGGTCAGCCAGCTAAGTTTAGCAGACAGCTATCCTGGCTGGGTTTTTGAGGGGGATGGGTGTTGGCAGAAAATTGACCAATGAACCCACTGGCGCTGAGCTGGGTTCACTGGTCAATTTTCTGCTGGGTTCACCAGCAGAGCTGGTTTGTGCACACAGGCCAGAGCACAATTAGCTCAAAAGAACAAAAATCAATTAAGGGCTGACATCAGAAAGAATCGATAATTAAGAAGACAACATAAGATTTGGAAATTAGCCCTAATTTGTACCAAAGCAAATGTAGGGTCAGCACCCCAACTGTCATGATGAAGGCTACGCTAACATCTCATAAGTCTTTCCAGCAAGATTCCCTCACCAAACCCTTGTGAACCCCCTGTGATATACCAAAAGTGTGCTAGGCACACGAACACAGGAGCAGGGCCACGAGGATGAGGCAGACAAAATTCCTCACCCTCAGGAGCTCACATTTTCCAGGTGGAGACAGAGGTGCCTTAATAAACTCTAATCCCATCAGATGTGAGTCACAGCAACAGAAGGCGGAGTTTGGAGGAGCTAGGGATTCATTTCGCCTACGTGTGTGTTTTTGTGAGCATGGGTTATTGGGCGCATTTTCTAAGAGAAAGGACCTTGGTGGATGAATAGGATTTTGTGGGGCAAGAAGAGCAGTGCGGAAAAAGGGGATTCAGGCTGAGAGCAGCATAAACTTTAGTGTAGGATCATGGAAGTGCAAGGCCATTACAGAAGAGTGAGTCCTGGAAGCCCCTGAACTTACAGCGAGTAGCATCAAGGGACAGGAGGTGAAACTCACATGGTGAAATGGGACCTGATTGTACAAGATCTTAGATGCCATGATAAAGAATATTGGCTTTACTCTGTGCACAAAGAGATGTCATCAAAGGAGTTTAAGTAAGGAGTCACATGGGTCAGATTAGTATTTGGGAGCCATTCCTCTCAAGCATGTTGGAGGATGGATCAGAGGACACCAGCCTAGAGCATAGGAGGCCAATTACAGGTAAAAGGGTAGAAGACAAAAAGCACTAAAATGACTGTGAGATTGAGCAATTAATTGGACAGCAATATCATCACTTGAAATAGAGAACAAAAAGCATGTGCAGGATTGGAGGAAACAGAAAGAAATTGGTTGCAACATATTGAATATAGGTATCCACCTGTATATGGAGGTGTCTGGTAAGATGCTGAAGGCATAGGTCTGAGCTCCAGGGAGACTAGGGCAGAGAGAGACTGTCAACTCATTGTGAGCAAGGACCATGTGGTCTTTCTTATGATTGTGTCCTATAAACAGCAAAGGTGTTCGATAAATCTTTGTTCAGTGAATGAATAATCGATAAATCAATGTTGGCATTGTCAGCATATGAGTATAGTTGCTTGAATCATCAAGCAACCACTACAGCAGGTCTGTATTTTTTAAAATATCTTAAAGAAGGTATCTACTGTTGCTATGTGGTTATTCTTCCCCAGGCATTGTAGATTATCTCCTTTAATCCTGATATAACCCTGTGAGAGACATAAACTTTTCAGACAAGGAAAGTAAGGCTCAGAAAATTTGAATAAGCCATCTGAAGTTACCTAATTAGTAAGTACCTGAGTCAGGTACTTACTAACCTGGGCCAAACAGACTCCAAGTCTAAGTTCTTAACCCGTGTACTGCACAGCCACAAGTAAACTTCCTAAGGATGTCCTCCTCTCCAGGCATGCCCAGGATTGCTACCTGCAAGCCAAGCCTCTCAGCTAATACAATTGTTCTACTTCCTTCAATCTCTGAGTAATCCCAAAGAAGGGTGATCTCGGGCCAGCTTTCTCCACCACGATGCTATTGACATCTTGGACCAGATCCCATCATCTGTTGTGTTGGGGGCTGTCCTGCGCATTATTGGATGTTTAGCAGTGTTTCTGTCTCAACCCACCAGATGCCAGTAGCACCTCCACCTGCCCCACTTGTGACAGCCAAAAATGTCTCTAGCTATTGCCAAATGCGTCCTGAGTGGCAAAATAGTCCCTGGTTGAGAATCACCAATCTAAGGCATTCCATACAACTGACCCCAAAAATAAGCATCTCCCTTACTTCTCATAATGTCCTGGAACAATAACTTTTCAACACTTTCTCCATGGTTACTCAAGAGGAGGCTCAGCTCACCTAAATCCCTCCTAAGCATCCTTATTCTGAAAATCAGAAATTCAGAATGCTCCAAATCGGAAACTTTTTTGGTACTGATGTGACAACATAAGTGGAGAATTCCACACCTGACCTCGTGTGACAGGTCACAGTGAAAACATAGTCAAAACTTTGTTTCATGCACAAATTATTAAAAATATTGTATAAAATTGCCTTCAGCCTATGTATATAAGGTATATGAAACATACACTTAGGCTTTGGTCTCATGTCCAAGATATCTCATTACATGTATAAAAATATTCCAAAATCCAAAAACATCCTAAATCTGAAACACTTCTGGTCCCAAGCATTTCAGGATATTCAACCTGTATTTTCTTCATATGAGGTTTCTGAAGGAGATCTGCATACGCATTTTATTGAATAACCTAGTATTGGGTAATCCCTTAGTCTTTCTCAGTTCTTTTAACTATCTCTTCTGGTAAGGTTTAAAGAGATTTCTGGAGTAAAAGGAGTTGTTTGTTCCCTGAAGGAAGGGTGATCAATTATTCATTCAATGAATATGGATTGAGCACCACCCTGGGACTCTTTTCCCTGGATGACTTTGTGATGGCCTCCTTGTTATGAAGTCTTCACAAGGACCTGTCTTCCTAGACATGGCCATCAAAGCCTCCAACAGAAAGTTTTGGGCTGGGTCTCCATTCTTTGTCCAGACAACCTGAACCACATCCCTTTCACTGTACACTTACTTTTTCCCAGGATCAAGCATGAAAACATTGTGACCCTGGAGGACATCTATGAGAGCACTACTCACTACTACTTGGTCATGCAGCTGTAAGTGAAAGGTGACAAAGGTGACCCGCTTCCTCCACGGAGGTCTGGTGGGGCCCGGGGGGCCTAGAGGAGATTGGGCACGGGTGAGGGAAGGGTAGGGATTCAAAGACAAAAATCAAGAATGAGTTCAAGAGGCTCTGAAGTGCTAAGAGTCCTTTTAGGCTCAGTACGCCTCTGGGAGTGGGGATGTTCTGTGTGAGCTGAGGGGTAAAGCTAGAGTTGATTATTGAGTTAGTCTGTACCTTACCAGTGTTAGAATATTTCCTACCAGTCAGCAGATAGCTGCAAGCCCAACCCTCCCATGCTCCTGCTGTCCCACCCCTCCCCTGGAAGTTTCTGGACCTCCTCAAAACCCAGCAACCAAAGGGGCAAAGCCGGGCATGGCAGAGAACCACCAGGACCCTTTTCTGGCTCTATGGCTTGAGTCCATTTTGACCAATCCAGGTCTGTTAAACTGGATAGTAAATGTTTTAACATCACTTTAAGGTAAATTACTGTAGGAATGAAAGCCACAGGTAGATAGATTTCAATATAAAGAAAGACTTTTTCTAAAGAGAGCCACCCAAAGTTAAAAACAGCCTGTGTTAAGTGTGTGTCCATCTGTAGGACAGAAATGTTGCTTCCTTAGTAAGGTCTCTGGTTGTTTTCCTATCCAAATAAGAGTCTGCCTGACAGTGACTGCCACAGAAGTTGGTCGGTGCTCATGAGGGCTCAGCCTTGAGCTCACAGACACTTCCATAAAGTACACACACACACACCCCACTCTGCAATCTCCTCGTGGCAGAATACAAGAGATGCCAAAAGATCAACACAACACTCCGTCTTAGGAAGTAGTGAGTTCTCTGACACTGACTACAAAACTTCTAGGCAAAAATAGTGTAGATGGTACTCAAGAAATGGGAGTTGGACTTCCCTGAGTCCAAGTCCATCTTTAAGCTTCCCTGAAGCCTGAGATACCAAGCCACGTGAGTCTCAAAATATCCCTACAGCCCTACCCATAATTCCAGCTTCAGGTAGCCCAATTTTCAAAAATGAGAAAAGAAATCCTAATATAAGCACAGTTAGTCTCATTTGCACACCTCTTTCCTGCTCTGCCCCATTTCAGCGTGACCTCTCTCTTTCATCACAGCTTCCTGCGTCCTAGACCAGGAAAGAAGGCAGCTCAGACATGGGTCCATACTAAGGGATTATTGGTTGCTTGTACAGCCCCAACCAGGGGCATTTGCATTTCAAAGGAAGTTTCCAGAGAGAGGCCAATGCTCAGCCCAAAGAAATGACTCCCTCCCTGGTGATATCACCCAGGCGCGCAGAGGAGGTGCTCTGAGACTGGTGTGATCCTCCGGCACCTCTCAAATCACAGCTCGTGGGCACCTGCCTGTTCCACCCCAGCTATGCCCCCATGCCACAGAGCAATCATATTCTCACTACTTTGACCTGAACAAGAACTGAATTCCTTCTCTTGCCCCTGTGCCCACAGTGTCTCTGGTGGAGAGCTCTTTGACCGGATCCTAGAGCGGGGTGTCTACACAGAGAAGGACGCCAGTCTGGTGATCCAACAGGTCTTGTCAGCAGTCAAGTACCTCCATGAGAATGGCATCGTCCACAGAGACTTAAAGGTGCCAAGGCAGGAGTCCTCGGTGGGAGACAGATAATAACCGTTACAGAAGCTGCATGGGTCACGGGACGTCTAAGCTGTGTAAAGCAAGAGGATCAGATTAGTTGACTCCCAAGGCCCCTTCTACCCTCAGATTCCTTAAGCAAACTTTGTAAGGCTGAACAATCTTTGCTAATTTGCACCTCGGTCTTTTCCTGAACCTTTCAGTGTGCCTTGCCCTATTTGGATACCAAGATAATCCACACGTCTTGAACTCAGCTGTAGTCAAAATCAAATGCAACAGAATACTTACTGTGGGTCTGCATTGCATGAGGCATTGCACCAGACTTTGGAGATATCAGAGGCAATTAACCAAAAAGCAAATGGGCCTGGGATAGTTGGGAGTGAGGGGAGGGAGGGATTAGACATCCATGGCTGTGAGGCTGAGCAAAGTCAGGGGCATGGCATGAGGCAGAGTGCTGGGGTGCAGAGAGGAGGAAGGAGGAAACCGTCAGGGAAGATGAGCTGGCCTTGCAGTCAGGAGCCCGGGGTTCAGCTTCCTAAGAAATTATATATTAAGGAGAAGTAAAGAGATATATGTTTCGGGTGATTATATCCTACGCTCACATCTCTCTTCTCCTACAGCCTGAAAACCTGCTGTACCTTACCCCTGAAGAGAATTCTAAGATCATGATCACAGACTTCGGTCTGTCCAAGATGGAACAGAGTGGTGTCATGTCCACTGCCTGTGGGACCCCAGGCTATGTGGGTGAGTCACAGAACAGGAGGGAGCTTGACCAGTTGGCTGCATTCATCCATATGGATGTTATTCATGGGAGTGATTGTGAGAAGACGGGGGCTATCCAGGCAGAGCATTCACTCATGGGGTGTAGGGCTGGCCAAGGCATCCATCCCCAGAACTACCCCTACTGTTCTCAAATCCTACGGCCTACCTCTGCCCGCGTCCCACAGCCCTGCCTCTATCCTGGCTCCCGCTCCTGCAAGCAGACTTCGGCCTTTGTCTTTCCGGCTGCACCGGGGGCCTGCTCTCTCCCAAAAAGGGAGCCATCCCCTCACCAGCAGGTACTGAGTCCACTGGGATAAGCACAGATAGCAGCTCCCTACTGCCCTCGGGGCTCCCACCCAGATGAGGACTTGCTCTTGCCTTCCCGGAGCTCTCGATCTGATGGGGCAGACTAAGCTCCGGCTCTCAGAAGGTGCCAGAGTCTGAGGGAAGAGTTACCGCCTGCCCTCAGGACCCCCTTACCTGGTGGGGGGGATGCAGTCTTTGTCTTCCAGGAGCTCCCAGTCTAGCGGGAGACAGACGGACAGCCCCTGCACTGCAGACCTCCCCTCCTGAAGGGAGAGGCACAGCCCTTGCCCTGGGGGTCCCCTGCCTGAGTGGGAAGACACAGGCCCTGCCTTCAGAGAGTGCCCAGTCTTGCTGGGCAGACATAACCCTGGAGACCCTCAGTCTGATGGGATAATCATGGACCCCGTCTGGAGGCAATGCCCAGTCTAAGGGGGAAATCACAGTCTCTTTTTGCAGGAAGATTTAGTCTTCCTGGAAGACACAGCCCCTGCCCTTGGGGAGTTTTCAGTCTCATAGAAACACCACCTTCCCCGGGTTTTCCCTAGTCTGTTCTCTAAGCCTCTTGCTGACCTTCAGCTCCCACCCCAGAGCCCCCTCCTCTTGCTCCCCGCCTGACTCTGCCCTTGGTATGCTGCAGCTCCGGAAGTGCTGGCCCAGAAGCCCTACAGCAAGGCTGTGGACTGCTGGTCCATCGGCGTCATCACCTACATACTGTGAGTAGACGCTGGTGTTGGCTCAGCTCCTGGGAGATCGTAGAGCTCGCTCACCCCTTCCCCTCCCCTTGCCAGTCGCAGCTCCTCCCCCATAGCATGTGCATGTGCACACGCTCTCACACACACGTGCACACACTCACACGCACGCACACACACTCTCACACACATGCACACGCTTGTGCACACCGCTCCAAAGCTTCCCCTGTCTTAACCTCCACCAGTTATAAAAACCAAGCGCAGCATGAACTCACCACCCAGCCAGCTGTCTCTACCCTCCGGGGCATCCCACCCCTACTTTCTGTCCATGGACGTGTGAGTCCCCTCTGGGGAATGAGAAGTGAAAGAGAGGCCGAGCCAGGCGCCGAAGCAGGGTGGACCCGCTGCTCCTGCATCTCAGCCTTCTCTCCCGAGGCAGAACGGCCCCCTGCATGAAGCCAGTTGGGGTCTCCCTGGGTCACTCCCCTGCACACACTCCCAGGGTCCCCCTTTCCTACCCTGCTCATCACCTCCTCCCCACCATCCTGCTCACCTACAGCAACTTGCCCGTAGGCAGATAACCCACTATGAGATGTTTGCTCTTTAGTATGAATTCGGTTCTCTGTTTCCTCAGTGCATGTTGAATAACTACTCTCATTCATTCATTTACTCAGCCAATAGTCACCGACTGCTCTGCGTCAATTCCTGGGCTCGGTGCTCAAGAATAGAGCAGTGAACAAAACAGCCTAAATAAATCCCTCGTGAAACTTACATTCAAATGGGCATTCTACCAACCTTCTTCAAGCTCTTTTACACAGCATCCAAGAGCCAGGGGAAGCACAGGGAAGGTGGCGAGGGTTTGGGGGAATAACGTAGAAAAGGACCCTCCAGGGCTGCCTGTTCCAAGCCCCGGCACCTGTGTAAACACTTTATCTCGGAATCAGAGGCAGACACGTGTCCTGGTCACACCACTGGTCTGGGACCCCATTGCCCGCGGTGTGCACAGTGGCCCCGGAAGGACAGTGGCTGGCCCCGGAAGGACAGAGTTGCTCAGCTGAGTACCTTTCCCTTGTCCCATTGCAGGCTGTGTGGGTACCCCCCTTTCTATGAAGAAACTGAGTCCAAGCTTTTTGAGAAGATTAAGGAGGGCTATTATGAGTTCGAGTCTCCATTCTGGGATGACATTTCTGAGTCAGGTAAGGCCAGTAGGTGTGAAAGACAGAAAACAGACTCGAGGCAGTGGCTGCTGAGAGAAAAGAGCTTAACAAAGGATGACAGTCCTGGCTCCTCAAAGTCCCTGAGGATCTTACAGAACCAGGCTGCCAAGGAGAGTAGAGAAACCTTCATCGGCTTCAAAGGCCAGATAAATAATTTACGTCTAAGGGCCAGGCTTTTGTTTTTCTGGGGGCAGAACCACAGTGTGTCTGGTGAAGGGGTTGTCGGGGGTGGGCAGCTTAGCTGAGAGGCACAGCCAGGCAGCAGGGGAGTGTTCCAGGCAGGAGCGACAAAACCCAGGGGGCAGATCCCAACAGGAGTGTGCAACGTCTGTGTGTGTGAGAAGATGGTCATTCCATGCTTGCTGGGCCTGTGAAATCAGAGCTGGGACAAGCCAGCACTCACATGTGTGCCCACGTGCCGGCGCTGGCCCATGTTTCAGTGCAAATGCACACACATGGGACGTGCAGGCACACTGGTGCCGTGACGAGTGATGTTTCTGCAGTGCTGTGTGGGTGAGGCTCTTAGAACCTCTCTTCTTTGGTGGCTTATGGTGGGTTGTTTTTAGGTGGTTTGGATTTTTTTTTCCCTCTCTTTTAAGCCTCTTAAAATTGCCTCTTTGGAAAATTAGCTAAGATGCATTCACTGCCACCCACCAGCCCGGAAGTGAATTTCCATCAGTCATGAAATCTGGTCCTTAGTTGTCGTGTCTCTGCTTGTTTCTCTTAGCCAAGGATTTTATTTGCCACTTGCTAGAGAAGGACCCGAATGAGCGGTACACCTGTGAGAAGGCCCTGAATCACCCCTGGTGAGTGAGCAGCGGGCTGGGATCCGGCTCCCTGCCTGGCGGTTCCCAAAGCCATGCTGACTTGTCACGTCACATTCCCCGGAATCTGCTTGCCCTGAGCCATGCACTGTCGTGACATGTGGGGAGCATACGACTGCTCATCAGGGCTGGGTGGAGACGCAAACAGCAGTTAACGGAGCACGTTCAGACCTAAGGGTGGAGGCTGAGTTGTCCAAGTCAAGCGCAGGGGATGGGCACAGCCAGGCGCTGTCATCACCAATGGGGCAGGGCGCAACACTCAGTCCTGGTTACTTGAGAGGAACCACGAACAGGCAATTCTCTCCTGTCCTTAAGAGTTTCATTTTACTCTGGCTTCAAAGCCTGTTCCAGGTGAAGTGATTTAAGAACAGTCACAAAGCAACCAATTGATAAAATAGGAAAAGAAAGTCTTGAAATACTTTTTTTTTATGTTACTCCCCTGCTCAAGAATTTATAATAGCTCCCCACTTCCCACCACGGCAAGCCTAGAGTCCTTTGTCTTTCAGATTTTCCCTAATCCGGCCTGACCCTTTACCTCCAGCGTCATTTCCCCGGATCCCCAACACACCTACTCTGTTCCAGATAGGCCTAAGGGCTGTCCCTCTGTCCCCGCCCGCCCTCACGTACCAAGGTCCTTCCTAACTACACCTTGGGTCAGACCATTTTCACCACCACGGTGTCCTGCCTCTTGCCCTACATGTAGCATCCGTCAGGATCCAGATCAGTCTCTGCCCTTCCCTGACACCCTCAGCCCTGCAGTCCATGCAGACCTCCCCATTTCTCTTTCTTAATTACACAGCTCACCCTAAATCACTCTAGTCCATGGCATGAACAATGCCCCACACCTAGGCCATAAGCTCCCAGGGGTCAGGGCCCACGTTCTTACTTCTCTGGGTCCGCAGCCGTCGGCGTGGTACTGTACACACAGCAAGTGTCTGGGGAACACTTAAGAGACAGGCGAGTGAGTGGCTAATGGGGTAGGAAAGGGACAGCCTGTCCCAGATGGCACCAGACGGTCCTCACTGAGGAAGCCTTCCAGGAGGAAGTGAATTCTGAACAAGGGTTTGGACTAAAGGACAGTGACCACCCAAGTGCTTTGTGATGCTGGGGTCAATAAACTTTTTCTGTAAAGGACTCCATAGTAAATATTTTAGGCTTTGCTGGCCATACTGTCTCTGTGGCAACTACTCGACCCTGTTGTTGTAATGCAAAAGCAGCCACGGACAATACTGAAATGTCCGTGTTCCAATAAAACCTTACTTACAAAAACAGGAAATGGGTAGATTTCGCCTATAGGCCACAGTTTGCCAACCCTGCTCTGAAAGTTTTTGGTTTTGCCAAAGTATAAGCCCTTCTCCTGGGCACTCTACTCTGCTTTAGCCTGGACCTGCATGCTCCCTGCCCAACCCCAGCCAGCTGTCTGTAGCCACCTAGTAGCCAGGTGTCCCCTCCTGCATCCACAGGATTGACGGAAACACAGCCCTCCACCGGGACATCTACCCGTCAGTCAGCCTCCAGATCCAGAAGAACTTCGCTAAGAGCAAGTGGAGGGTAAGCTGTCCTCCCCAGGGGTGAGCGGGCTGTCTGGGCCCCGGGGGGCTGCCACGAGGGCTTTCCTTGGGGTGTCACAGCAGGCCCTGGAGCTCCTTGCACCCTCCCTGAAAGCAGAAGTGGCACACTGGTTTCTCGAGACCACAGGGCAAAGGGAAACCTGAGCCCGAGGTCCCCTGAGGGTGCAGAAGGCCCGAGGCTGCTCTCGTGTCTCCTTAGCAAGCCTTCAACGCGGCAGCGGTGGTGCACCACATGCGGAAGCTGCACATGAACCTGCACAGCCCGGATGTCCGCCCCGAGGTAGAGAACAGGCCACCCGTCACTCCAGCCTCAGAAGCCTCCAGACCCAGCTCCCCTGAGATCACCATCACTGAGGCACCCGTCCTGGACCAGAGCGTGGCACTCCCAGCTCTGACCCGGCTGCCCTGCCAGCACGGCCGCCGGCCCCCTGCCCCCGCTGGCAGGTCCCTCAACTGCCTGGTCAATGGCTCCCTCCGCATCAGCAGCAGCCTGGTGCCCATGCACCAGGGGCCCCTGGCTGGCGAGCCCTGCGGCTGCTGCTCCAGCTGCCTGAGCACCGGGAGCAAAGGGAAGTCCTCCTACTGCTCCGAGCCCACGCTCCTCAAAAAGGCCAACAAAAAACAGTACGTATTTTCAGCCAAAGACGGAGCCCCAGCCCTGTTCAGCCTGGGTCTGAAAGAACTCAGGCAGGAGGACTGACAGCAGTGGACATAAAGGCCTCTCCTGCTCATGGGCAGCTCTCAGGGGTGGGAAGAGCTCTGGGTCAGGGGTCAAGGGAAAGGCTTCCAGCCCTGTCCCTGTCACTCACTGGCTGTGAGGCCATTGAGAAGTCAGTGAATGTCTCTGCCTCTAGTTTGCTCATCTGTAAAATGGGTTGATTGAAGTATATTTACCTGCTCAACCTGCCTCACAAAGGCACTGTAAAAGTTTAGTGAAGCAACAGAGATTATAAAAACCCACAGAAAATTGGGTACATGTGAGTGGTGAGCATTAAATTCTTCGAGTTTCCAGGGCCTCTGTCTCTGTGTCTTGGAGGAGGACAGGGGTCGGCAGGACTTGGTTGTCTTGTATGTCTTTTCTGCAGGGGCTTGAACTTTCTGAACCTCATGAAGGGAGAGCTGAGTGGATGCCACAGGCACAGAGAACCAGCCCCCCAAATTCCCTCCCTTCCTCAGATGCTTCAAAGGCTGCTGCTTCCTTTCCTTTCTAGGAACTTCAAATCAGAGGTCATGGTGCCTGTGAAAGCCGGTGGCAGCTCCCACTGCCGAGCAGGGCAGACTGGTGTCTGTCTGATCATGTGATCCCTGGAGCCTGTGCCCGTGTCACTGCAACTTTCAGGTGAGGACAAGAGGCCAGGGCCCAGAGCCTGGGGAGAGCTTCTGTCCCAAAGGAGAGCCCCACGCCAGAGTCTCAGTGATGGGGTCTGGGGGGGCTGGAGATGGCAGCCCCACTCTCATCCTGCACCCCTTTCCCACAGGAGAGATGTTCAACTCTTCTCTGCCCTTCCAAACGTGACGTCTACCCGGCAGAGCGAGGACAGAAGAGCAAGTGGAGCAGGGCCTGGCAGGAGCCGGTTCTGGTCAGAAGCACCAGCCCCTCAGGGAGGCCCAGGAGGGAGCCCCAAGGCATGGAGGCCTCGGTTGAAGCTACGGGCAGGAGGAGCAGCACCCGCCGGCTCCCAGGTCCCCCTGACCTGCCTGCTCTCTGCCCCCACACCCTGCGTGCCGTGGCTCTGTGCAGTGTGCGTAGATAGCTCTCGCCCGGGTCTGTGCTGTTTGTCGTGAAAAGCTTAATGGGCTGGCCAGGCTGTGTCACCTTCTCTGAGCAAAGCCATATGGAACATCCACCCAGCCCCCGCTCTGCACATGCTCGGTCCTCACGGCCAGAATGGGCTCGTTGACGTAGCTGCCTGCCCATCTGCATGAACGACAGGCAGCTCCCCGTGGTCGGCCGTGAGCTCTCGAAGTTCTGCTCCTTCACTGCGGGCTCAATTCTCACCCACGCTGAGACCCAGCCAGCCAGCTCCTGGGCACACTTCTGTCCCCTCCTTCTGTGCCTCAATCTAAAAGCAGTGCCGCACCCTCCGGGGTGGAATCAAAAGACATGACTAGGGACTGTGAGGAATTCTCACCCTGGCCACATACCCTCCACAGACACAACCAATTACCTTAACGTTGGAAGTTGACTATTTTACTCTCAGCCAGGAATTCTAATCCCGCCTCTGTCCCCCTTTCTCTCCTAGAAAGACAGGCTCGTCCTTCTTGTCCTTCCCCGGCTCCCTCACTACCCCCCAACCCCTCCAGCTTCATGCTCAGTGTTGTGCTCAATAAAATGGACATATTTTTCTCTACAAGATTTCATTTGTTTCTTTCAAAGTCAGGAGACTTCTGAGCCTGTCTGGAGTGGAAAGTGCATGGGCAGTTGAGGTCAGGTAGGAGCCAGCACTGTGGCTGGTGGGGGTATTAGGAGCATACGGTGTGCCAGGCACCCTGTGACATGAGTCGCGTGGGTCACACAAGTGACTCAGCTACTCCTCCCAACAGCCCCTTGGGGTAGGTTCTGGTGGAGCCCAGGCAGTCTGGCTCCAGCAGCTGTTTTCTTAATGACTGCCTTAGACGGGCATGAGTTGGAGCCCCAGCTCTGCCCCAATCTGCCGTATCCGTGACCTTGGGTAAGTTACTTAGCCTTCTGTGCCTTGGTCTCTTCACTTGTCCAGTGGGAATAACAGTAGCACCCAAGTCATGAGATCATGCAGGTGATGTGCCCATCACAGCACTGGTGAATAATTAACATCATTAACAATGATCAAGAAGGTAATGAAATAAAATGCCTCACACGGTGCCTGCCTGGACCACGGTTAGCCCACAAATGTTCATGCTATTCCACAGTCCCCTCCCCATCGCCCCCCCACACACCCATTTACATTTGAGACCTTGAGAGATGCAGATACTAGTCGTAGTCCTGCCTCTGGGAGCTGTGACTGGGGACACGTTACTTCGCTTCTGTGGATTTCTCTCTCCCGTCTGTAAATGCAAAGCTGTATGGCTGTTCAAAGGTGAAAACTGCACCTCTTGTCTCTCAAGGATATACCCATCAGATCCTGGGGCAGAGGGGCTGAACGGAGCAGGAGCACCCAGGAACTCCACGTGGGAGGCAGAAACAAGGAACAAAGGCTTACTTAGCTGGGAGACAGACCATTTTCCCTCTTTGAACCTTCAAGGCTCCTTTCCAAAGATTTTTATTGGCCTTTTCATTTTTACATTATTTTTTGTTACATTTTTGTGTTGGTCTAGGATTCAGCTACAACAGAGAACAAAGGGCAAGGACACTTCCCAGCCCAGCTCCCTTGGCTGGAAAGCTCCTAGTCGCGATGACATGCCCACCTCCACCGCCGTCCTTCAAACGTAGTTGCCCCATCAGCTCAGGCTCAGCAGAAGCCCAGGGTGCTCTTAATAGCTGCACACCAGGGGTGGTCCAGACTGTGCTGAGCAGCATCAAAGTCCCCTGAAGCTGGAAAGCATTCCAACCCAGTCTGCCCACCAAGAGCAAAGAGGGCAGCTGAGCGGGGCCGGGGCTGGGACTGGCGCGTCACTTGCAGGTGGCATAGTAGAGCACGCGCGCGTTGATGTGGTCTCGGATCTGCTCCACGCGCTTCTCCAGCCCCGTCAGGTCCGCTGAGCGCAGCATGATGGCCTGGCTGCCCCGCAGGAGCTCTGACTCCATGTCTGCGGCAAATGGAACAGCAGGGGAGGAGGAGTTGATGATCAGACACCCAAAGCCTCCCAACCCTTCCTTCTCCTTCCCTACCTGGAGGGAGCACGTGCGGGAGAAACGTGCAGGGGAATCTGGCAGCTAAGGCAGTGATCCCTCCAGCCTCGCGCCCCTCCAGCCTCTACCCCACGCTTAGGAACCTGGCAGGGCCCAGGCCCTAGAGGCCCCCATGCCCAATTATCCCTGTGCCCCTGTCTCTCTCTCTCTGTTCCAAGCTGTCTCAGTTGTCCCAGGCTGATGAAGGAGGCCATAGGCACCAAGATTAGCAACCCGACGTTGGTGGACCCAGACGGCTGCCATCCCACCAACAATCCTCAAGTGGGCACCTTGACAAAGAACCGGCCAGGTGACTAGAATTCCTCCTCACTTTCCCACCCCAAAGTGCCACTCCAGATAAATCTAGGCATTCTCCTCCGGTCCATTCTGCACTCCACCACCAGATTATGCCAGCCTAGCCTGTACCCCTATCCCTCTAGGCAGGAGTTTCTCTACCACATCCACAAAAGCTTGTACCCAGCCTCAGCCTGAACCTTTCCAGGAATTGAGGGGGAGCAGGATCTGCCTCACGAGGCTCCAACTTTAAGGCAGCTCTGGTTATTAAAATGTCATCTTCTCATGAAGCCAGAATCTGGCCCCTTCTTGCTTCCACCCAATTGTCTCAGGTCTGTCTCCTGGGGGTACGAGAATGTATCTGCTCTGCTCCCACATGGCAATCCTTCACACTTCTGAGGTTTCACTGTCTCCAGGCTAAATGTCTCCAGTTCTTTCATCCACTCCTCATCTGATACAATGGCCAAGTCACTGCCCAACCCCAGATGCATGCCGATTTGTCCACATCCCTTCTGAGGATGTAGGAGCCATCACCTGAACACCATGCCCCAGGTGAGATCCCATGAGCAGAGTGTAACAGCGTCGTCACTGGGTTGACATGGAACCAGTGGGCACCCACATGGACCCACAGGTTGATAAAATATTGAAATATGCCCACAGTGATTGTTAAATAGCTGCTGTTCTCAGCCCCCAGGAGCCACCCATGCACCATCCTCCCATTACCCTGCAATGAAAGGTCAATTCCTGCAAGCAGGTATGTTCCTATTCCAGCGCTACAACCCAAGCCTCTTCTGGCTGGTGGGCACGTGCCACACCAGCGGCTACATAGTGTTACTGTCACCCCTGAGCTAGTACTCCCCTTATTTCAGCTGCTTTGTGCTTATTAATTCTTTGGGCAGTAGCAAGACCTTGCCAGCTTATAACAAGCTTGCAGTTACTCAAACTCTGGGTCATTTTCAGGTGAGTGACAATTCGTGTTTGCTTATCACTCACCAGTTATAAAGTATCTTCAGTGACCGTAGCCACTGAGAGGCCAGACCTCCCCTGAGCTGTACCTATGGGTTTAAGCCCAAACAGGGCCAGAGTACGAGGTCAATTTTCTTCTTATCTAATTTCATCCATTAGCTTCAGCCCATCCTTTTAGACTTTTGCTACTGCCTTAGAGTATTGGCTCTGTTATCCAGTGTCTTAACTCTCTGTCACCCACAGATCTGATAAACCAATTCTTAGTCGTCATGAAAAGCACTGAAGAGCAAGGCCAGAGCAGGCACTGACCCAGCCACTGGCTCCATCCTCTGGGTCAGCAACTCTCACCTTGTCCTCAGGGTCTCACATCTCACAACCTCACATCTATTCATCACCAACCCACCAGCCCAAGCTTCTCTGCAGCGTCCACCTGGCTACCCAAAGAGACTTCTGCCAATCACTTCTGCTGAAATCCAGAGAAACTTTGCCTGTGGCATTCACTGGACACACCAGACCAGTGGCCTATCATCCCACCTTAGAGATTGACTCTGCTTCCTGGGGGCCCCTGCTCCCCTTTCTGAGGAAACATCAGAACCCTTCCAAAAGCTACTTTCACTATGTCTCTGCCATATCCAAAACCCTCGGACGTGCCCTACTGCCTCCAGGGCTGTCCATCCTCCTCTTCCTCACACTGGAAGCCCAACACAGTGACCCAGCCACACTGCCCCCACTTCCCTCCCACCAGCTCTTCGTCAGCCCTCCTCTCCTGTCCCTAGCCTCAGCGTGCGCCTTGTTCCTTCTCACCACTCTAGTCCTCCTCCTCGCAGCCTCTCCCAGGCCTGCGCATCTTCCCACACCTGCCTCCAATCCCATCCTTTCTTACCTTCACTGGCCATGTCTCTCTTTGAAATTATTTACCCTCTGAACCCCCAGAAGTCTTACTATTCTGCCCCTAGCACAGACCACCTTGTCCTGTCGAATACAGTTCTGTGCATCGTGCGGGCAATGGGAAGAATGGCCCCATGTGGACTGCAAGCTTCTTGACGGTGGGCCAGGTCGTGTGAACATCTCTGCAGGCCCCAGCTACATCGTGCACCTCTCACCTCCTAGGTGCTCAGGACACCCACCTGACCTCACTCCCTTAGCTCTGCCCTGGGTTGGCACCAGCCTTCTGGGGTGCCCAGCTGCCCACACCCTGGACCATTCCCTCACCTTTCATCCTGTCCATCATCTCCACGGTCTCCCCAAACAGCTCCTCCGCCTCTGTCTTAACGTTCACGATCCGGCTGCCTTGCTCACCCAGCATGGGACTCCGACCCAGCCGGTCCTTCAACTCAGCATATTTCTGCTTTATTCTCTCAAATCCCTGAAAGAGGTAGAACAGTCTCAGCGCCATCATCAACATCCAAGGTCCTAAAGGCCTGTACTTAAAGCACTTGATATCACCCAAATCAACACACAGTGATAAGGTGTGTCCCATTATTCCCGATAGGGTTGGTTTTGCCTGCAAAACCCCCCGAGCCACAGACTGTGTCTTAAACTTCTGTATTTTTCTCCCTCCATCTCCAGCTCCTGTCATTGCCATCCTCACTTCCCACACAATGTCAGGCAACTAATAGTGTGTTACCATTAAGCTGCTACTTGACAGTGGACTTAGCAATTTGGTCACTGTACTAGGATTGCAAGTGCCAATGTTCCTGGCCCGGGGTATGCAGGTAGTACACTTGGGACATCGAGAATGGTTCTTTGATCTTCTCTCTGATCTAATTGTGACCATAATGGAGCTCAGGAAAGGAAAGACTGTCTGTCCTCCCTGGAGACCCAAGAGACAAGCTCTGCATTGGGTGTCAGGAGACCTGCCTTGTAGATGAGTGTCAGGCCTATGTGACAAGGTACCCCCTTGTCTGTAAAAGGAGAGGCATCAGACTAGATCAGCTCCAGTGTCCCTGAGCCAGCTACACCAAAGGCAGCAGAGAGAGAAATCAGATGCCTGGCCAGGTTTAGGTTAATCCTGGAGTCCCCTCTGGTTCTGTTATTCTAAGTGCTGTTGAGTCCATGGTTTCATAAAGTGTGCAAAGTCCTCTCCTGCTCAGGACCCCCCCACCGGCTGTGCATCACTGGGCTGACTCTGCCCTCTCTCTACCTCCTGGGCACTCAGCGCCCGCTCGCTGGCGCCTTCTGCGAGCTGCTGGGCCTGGCCTGCCTGTGCCCGCTGCTGCTGGGCCTGGCGGCGGAGCTTCTCCATCCGCTCCCAGAAGTCACCCAGCTGCTCCATCATGCCTGTCACCAGCCTTTCTGCTGGCCCCAGGACCTGCTGAACCTGTATGGAAAGAGGGAGATGTGGGGTTTGTGGTGGGTCTCCTAGGCAAAGGCCTTCATCCCCACCTTTTCTCCAACTCAGCAGGCAGCAGAAGCTCTCTCCCACCAGATCGGCATAACTGCCCCCTCCCAAGCCCCTACCTGTCCACTGACACCCAGCCCTTCCTTCTCCAGCCCAGCAGACCCCCACTCCCGCCGCAGCTCAGCGTTCACCCATGCCTTCTGCACTCCCACCGCGAGACCAGAAACCCCAGGCTCAAAGTCAGCCCCAAGGCTTGTAACCCTCCTTCTCTAGAACTCCAATGCAGGCTCCTTCAGGTCACTTTCTGGCACCTTCTATGCCTTGCACCTAAATCTGTCTGTTCATTCCGAAATATTGGAGGCGGAAGCCATAACACCTCACCTCATCAACCCTGTCCTGGATAAGCTGAAGGGAGCGGCTGGTGCCTTGCATGGTGTCCTGAGCCTCCTGCAGCGCCACCGTGCCCTGCCGCAGGTTCCCGACCACATCCTCCACCTGACCCTCCACGGTGTGGGCCCGGCTCCTGGGTGAGGGAGGTGGAAAGGAGAGGAGAGAGAGAAGAGTGAATGGTGAATGAACAAATGTGTGCTTCCCATCATGCACCAGTCCAAGAGAACACCCCTCCCAGCCAAGACAAAGAGTAAGGAGAGTATTGACTCAGGAGCTGGGACATCCCAGGGCCCCACCAAGCAGACACAATGGATGTGAACATTATGCCTGAGACACCCGCTGGGCACAGTTTCCAGTAGAGAAGACAGGCTCACGCGAGTAAAGTCTAACTTGGACTCTGTGTATCACTCAGCCACCCCCCGCCACAGTAAGCACCCCCTCCTGTTTCCCCACCACCCTCTGCACCCCTCTCCCGGCAATGGGGTTGGGGAGCCACACACCAGCCCAATCCCACGCAGGGAGAAGTACACAGCCAAAGCCATACCTGGCCTGCTCAGCCTCAGCCTGGAGCCTGCGGGCCCGCGCAACATCCTGCTTGGTCTGGGACAGCACCAGGTCCACGTTGGGGAGCCTGGCGGCGATGGCCTGGATCTCGTTCATTTTCTGCAGGACTGTAGCTGAGTCTGTGGGCAGCCACAGGGCCAGCACAGCCTCGCTGACCTTCTGGATGGTGGCTGCGTCGGTGTCAGGATCTGGAAGACAGACATGCATCAGATGTGGGAGCCCGCTCATCTCCCCAAAGATCTGAGGCCTCTCCAGACCGAGCTGCACCCACAGAAGTCACCCACGGTGGCCCAAGGAGCTGCTGCCCCTCTCAACCAGACTCAGTGCCTGTTCCCCAGGAATGTCTGGGAATGCTGTAGGAGGAGGATTGTCCTGTGCTCCATGCTGGGGCTAGGAGGAGGCGTTGGGAGGGGGTGTCAGCACAGCTGTGGCAACTAAGTGTCTGGTGCCACAGGAAGCTGTGGGCAGAGGAGAAAGCAGTGGTGCCAGACAGCTGGGACTGAACAATGCCTGCAGCATACACACAATAAGCCCTAAATGTGGACGAACAGCCAGGAACTGGAGCTGCTTCCTTGGCAATAAGACCCCTTCACTGCACCCCTCCTCAGGCCAGAATGCTCATTTTTGCAAGGCAGATAAGAATCATCAGGTCTTTGCTGGAAAGTCACCTTCTCAAAGAGGCCAACCCTGGCCACCCAATCTAGAATTGCAGCCTCCACCCTAGGCCAGCATTCCTTGTTCTCCCTCCCCACCACAACTTTCTCTCTAGCACTTAGCAACACCCACAGGCTGAACACTGAACTCATTCAACTGGATTTTTGTCTCTTTCCCCAGTAGAACGAAAGCCCCATAAGAGCAGGGATTGGGTTCTGTCCACAGCCATACACCTGACCCCGCGCAGGTCCTGGCACTTGGAGGTCCTCAGCGTTTGCAGAGTGAGTGGAGGATTGAAAAGGTTCCAGACCCAGATATCCCCTTTACTATTCAAGCAGCCTGGGGCTAGTCAAGTGGCTTCTCTGAGCTCAGTTTCCTGACCTGGGAAATGGGAATAATGATCCCCAACCTGAGGGTGTGACATGAAATAGTCCACTGGCAAGAGTTTTTGCCGCAACTCTGGGTCAAAAAATAAGAGGTACAGAGATGGCATTCCTTCCCCATCTCTCCCTGTTCCCTTTTACAGATGTCACTGGCATTGAGGTGTTAGGGAAGGGGCACCCCTTCATCCAGATAGCTTGACCTGGGGCCTGAACTCCTGTGGGGCCCCAAGCCCAGCCTCATTCCACAACCAGAGGGTTTCCTCACCAGCTGGCTACACAGATCTCATCCCCAGCCCCTCCCTATGCCAGGTGGAAGGACATTGCCGGAAGGTGGAAGCCATGCCCATTCATTTCTGTGTCCCTCGGGTGCGTGTGGCAGCACATTGCAGGAGCCCAGGTAGTAATTGTGGTTTGGGTTTAACTCAGTGGGTTTATCCCAAACGCAAGCTTTCACCAGGACCCTCACACAGAGACCATCAACCCTTCATCTCACCCAGAGCACTACTCTAAAACAAGGTTTAATACGCTGCACCTCCAGAAAGCCTCCCACGATGAGAATGTGCCTGGCTCTGGCCCTTCCTTCATTCGCATTGCTCCCGCTGCACGCACGAGCTCAGTCTGCGTGACACCCGGTTTCATGGCCTCTGAGTATCAGGCTGGGCTCAGCAAATCATGGGACCTCAGTGGGTCCTTCCTGCCTCTCTCTGACCTGCCATCGGCACTCCGGAGGGGGCTTTGGCCTATTTGGGCAAATACACTGTCATAGTAGCAAGAAGAGTCACTGTCATTACGCTAAGCCCTCAGCTCGTATTAACTGGGCTCCCAGCCAAGCAAACTCCCTGGCAGGAGCCAGAAATCTAATAATATCAACTCTCATTCCTGAGGCACCTTTAGTTTTTCAAAACACATTTTACATCAGGTATTTGATCCTCAGAATAAACTGTGAAATACTATCATTCCTGTTTATAGAAGCAAAAGACGAAGCAAAAAGAAAAGCAACCTGCCCAAAGTCACACCAGTCCCCTGGGTCCTGTCCAGGGGTCTTTCTATCGCACAGTCCTTCCTCTCTCCCCAGGGCAGCCGGGGAGGGGATCTGCTCACTTATTCCTTCCGCCAGCGTCGGATGCCTTTCTGTGTCTGGCCTTACGCTGGGTGATACAGCGGTGACCAAGACAAACGGCTGTCACTGCTTTCTTGGAGTTTACGGTCTAGTGCAGCGACAAATAATCCCCCTGTAGACAAATTCATGAGTCTGAGCAGCACAATGGAGGTAAGACCACAGCAGGGAATGGGACAGGAGGGGACTGCCACAGAAAGGGTTGTCAGGAGAGACCACAAGCAGCAGCAGCCTTGGAAAGAGCATTCCGGGCAGAGAAAGAGCAAATGAAGGTGCCCGAAGCCGGCAAGAGCCTGACCTGCCTAAGGACAGCCTGTGAGTGGAGGGGAGAGGAGCACAGGGTCACAGCCAAGCCAGACTTGGACAGAGGCCAGACTTTGTAGGCCGTGGAAGGAGTGGGGAGTTTATTCCAAGGACAAGGTGAAGCCACTGAATGATTTTACGCAAGAGCGGGATGCGATGATCTGACTTAGACGTTTTTCAAAGACGTTTCAGGCTGCTCTGTTGAGAATGAGAATGGGTCGCAGGGGAGCAGGGGAAGGCAAGAGCACAATGAGACGGCCCTGGCAACGGTCCAGACTCGCGATGGAGGACTGGGCCGGGGTGGTGGCAGGTGTGAGGATGAGGCAGGAGGCAGCCAGCTGATGACCTGAACATGGGAGTGAGGGACAGGCAGCAGGCGTCCGCCAGAGGCAGGGGGCAGACCCGCCTCACCTGTGAGGAAGTCCCGGACCTGCTGGATGAGCAGCCGCGTGCGGCGGACGTCTTCCTCCATCTGGGCGCGGCTGGTGCTCACCTGGGTCTCCAGGCGCTGGGCGTCCGACTGCACCTGCGCGGCGGCCTCCTCAGCTGCCCTGATCTGCAGATGCACACCGTGGGTCAGAGGCACTGAGGTCCCAGAGAGCCTCTCAGCAGTCTCCGAGGGTTCTGTGGCTCATCCTCCACCCCAAGACCTACCTAGGAAGCATCTGTAACCAACGCAGGGTGGCCCCAGAAGAAATATGTGGATGTTGGATTAAAAATAAAAAAAAGCCCAAAACATTGGCTCCACACGCTATCTGGCATTTGCTGTGGGGCCTTGAGCAGGTCTCCTAACATCTCTGGGCTTTAGTCTCCTGACGGTAAAATGGGAAATCTGAATTGCCCAGGGCTCCATCCTGCCTGTGCCCACCCGCTTCGCCACACCTACCATCTGCCTGGTCTGCTGGAGCTGGGTGTCGAAGCCCCGCAGCTGCTCGGCCACCTGCCCTGCCGTCCGGAAGGCCCCGCCAGCCCTGGGAAGGGCACCCCTGCAGTGGGCGCCACAGGTCGTGCCGTTGTCTCGGGGACACAGCTCGCCAGGACATGCTCCTGGGGTGCAGGCCGTCTGCCTGGAGCCGCCGCAGAGCTGAGGGGAAATGGGGTGTCAAAGAGGCCACCTAAGACCCCTCAACCACTGCTCCCAGCCCACACTCAGGAAACAAACAGCCAGACATCTCCATGACAACCAAGCACCAGAAACTTGTTTCCTTGGCAACTGCTGGGCACATAGCAAGGGGCGCAAGGTCGAGATGGGTGGAGTGTGGAGTGGGTTTCTCACGGGGGCAGGTTTGCCCTAATGGAAAACAGGTGGCAGCAGTCGTGTGACTAGCTAGGGCAGGGGCTCCAGGGAGTGGGACTCCATGCCCTGAGTCACCTTGTTGATGGTGGGGGTCAGGTCAGGCAGAGAAGCCATCTCTAGCCTCAGTGCAGCAAGCTGGGGGCCGCCAATGCCTCCTCCTGCCCCCTGCAGCTCCAGCTTCTCTGCCTCTCTCCGGCTGTCCCTGAGCTGTCGCAGCACGCGGGAGCTGTCGGAGACCTGCTGAGCAGCCTGGGATGAGCGCTCATAGGCCATGGTCAGCATCCGGAAGGCTCCTGCAGGGAGAGGGGAGGGGAAGGAGCTGCTACTGAGCCTAGAGACCTGGAGATGGAGGAGCAGGAGGGGAGGGGGACGTGGCATGCCGTGGCCTGGCAGTGCAGGGGGCTGTCTGAGAAGCCCCGTCCTCACCTGAAGGGTCGGCACTGCCGAGTTTTTCAAACTGCTCCCTCTTGCTCTGATACATAATGAGGAGGCGACTGAAGCTTCTGTCCAGACTCTCCAGGTCTCCAGGGAGGGACAATGTCTCCTCCTCTAGAAGCAGATCTGGCTGCAGGCCCTGGAGAGTTCGCCTGAGATGGGAGAGGAGCTTTCACTAAAATATAGGAAGGAGGAAGGGCCAGGCCACCATCCTAGCACTCTGGGAGGCCGAGGTGGGAGAATTGCTTGAGGTCAGGAGTTGAAGAGCAGCCTGAGAAAGAGCAAGACCCCATCTCTACCAAAAATAGAAAAAATTAACCAGGTGTGGTGGTGAGAACCTGTGGTCCCAGCTACTCGGGAGGCTAAGGCAGGAGGATTGCTTAAACCCAGGAGTTTGAGGTTGCTGTGAGCCAGGCTGACACCACGGCACTCTAGCCAGGCAACAAAGTGAGACTCTGTCTCAAATAAATAAATAAATAAATAAACAGTACTGTACTAAAAAATTAAATAAAAAAATAAATAAATAAAACATAGGCGGGGGCTTGGCCTCCCCAGAGCCAGCCATCGCCTTGGCACAACCACTACTGAGTCAGGATAAGCAGAGGCCTTCAGCAAAGATGCTTCGCTGGGCAGAGGCTGGGAGCACCCAAATACCTTCCTCCCTGCCTCTGCAGGTGGGTCCCTCCCCTTTTCCCTGCCCCTGGCTTCCCTGAAGACTGTCACCCTAACCCCCCCCTCCTCCGCAAGCTGACTTCAGCCACCACCTGCACAGCGTGGCTCTGCCATCTCTCTTCCGCAGTCCACACCTCCCACTGAGCTCCAGACCCCAACACCACTGCCCACAAAGGGACCTCAGGGTCCTGCCCCCAGGCCCACAGCCACTGAGCTCTCGAAGGTTCCTCTCTCCCCATGTCCTTTGCGGCTCCACCAACCAACCACCAATTCCCTCCCGCATGCCTCCCTTTCTCTCCCTCCAGGCTTTGCTCAGGCCTAGAACATCTTTCCACAGACCACCCCTCAGTGCCTGTGTTTCCAGCCTACAGGATGCCTGCGGGCTGACGACCCAAATCTGAGACTTGGGGCAGATGGCACCTCCCTGTGAAGCCTGCCGTGACCACCCCTCTGTCGGAGTTTCAGCTCTCTTAGGACATGTGTCACATTGCAGTTCCATGGTTTACACATCATTCTCCCCATGTGAGCCTCTCGAGGGCAAAGACTACGCCATGTCACCTTCAGTGTCCCCAATGCCTCCTAATGGGCGGTTAAAAAATACATGGAGTGAATAAATGAATGAATGATTCCCAACATTTGCGCTAGCTCCTCCGCCAGAGCCCCCAGAAGAAGCTCTAGCACACCCATGAGTCACCAAACCTCAGTTTTCATTCTTCTCCGGCCGCCTTTTCCCTGCCGCCAAGCCCACACCTGGAGGGCTGTGCGCACCATCAGAAAGCCAGCGCTCAGGAACGCGAACTAATTATAGAAACTTTCAGAACCAAATCTCGCTAAGAAGGCGACTCTGCTGGTGGGCTGGGGGTGTGGGCAGGATCGCTTCCATTCCAAAGGCAAATGGGAGTTATTTTTGGAGCCCCTGCCGCTCCGCTGCCCTCCACCAGGCTGACTAATCCAGAGCTGGCTCTCCCACGGGCAGCACCAGGCACTGGAAAGCAGGCAGGGCTTGGGCTCCCAGACCGCATCCTGAGCCCCAGCTCTGCCCCCAGGGGCCACATGGCTCTGTCACTTCACCTCTGTGCCTGCTTTCTCACCTGCAAGGCAGAAGCAATGCTCCCTCTCCACCAGCCTCACAGGCCTGCAGTGATATAGTTAAGAGAGAGAGCACACACACAAGGACTTTGAACAGTATCACGGGCTGTACACGTGTAAAGAGGACCAGTGTGCCCCCCTTACGTGAACCCATGTGGCATAATTCCTCTAAGTGCTCAGCAGGGAAATGGAATCACCTGATGGAGGAGATGCCATTGGCCACCTGGGCCACCTCCTGCTCTGTGACCGAGGCGCTTCTGAGAATTGCTTGGATCTCCTCAATCTTGCTGTTTGTGTCTTGGATCCAGGAGGCCAGGCCATGGTCCTCCAGACCTGGCCCGGACCACAGGCTGGCAGTGGCATTGCGGAGGCTGCCAAAGCGCAGGGCCTGCTCCCGGAGGTTCGCATCGTAGGTGTGGAAGCAAGGGTGGCAGGCCACACACACTGGGTATCGATCGCAGTAGCCTCGCTGGCACTGGTCACAGCGGGGCCCGGTCAAGCCAGGGCGGCAGAGGCAGCGGCCAGAGTCCTTGTCGCAGCCCGGGCCCTCCGTTCCCCGGAAGTCACAGTCACAGGCTACAGGAAGAGAAATGACAGTCAGAGGCCAAGGACCAGGGAGACAAAGGCGTCTGGTGGGGGGAGTCCTAAAAAGGAGGTCTGACCTGAGCGTCTGACCAGGTCTAGAATACTACACTGTTACAGCCAGAATAAAAACCGTGGTGACAACAGCAGCGAGAGCAAGTGCTGACTGAGCACCCACCACGTGCCGGGCACCACTCACGGTCACACACTCAGACACACGTTAACTCATCTGGTCCTCACAGCCGCTCTTATCTTCCCACTTTATAAATGAGGCAACTGAGGCACAGAGAGGTGAAGTACAATGTGCCTTCTCTCCCCGATGAGGAAACTGAGTCCAACGTGGGGAAGAGACCACTCAAAGTCACTTGGCAAGGGAGAGGCAGCGCTCAGAGCAGAGCCCGTCCCGCACCTCCAAGTGCTGTGCTCTGTGGCTTCATCAGACTGACTCCCTTTCCTGCTCCGGACTCACTGTCCCCATCTACGAAGGGGAAGAAATGTCCTCCCTCCTTGCTACAGCCCTGGAGACGGCTTCTGGCAAATGCTCTTTCTCAGGGAAGTTGGGAGCAAAGCAAACCTGCTGTTGTGGGGACGTGGGGACAGCCTGACCTCAAGCCTGCCCTGGGGGCGACGAGGCCAAGCTGACCTGCCAGAGCGTGTGCACTCACGGGGCTGCCCAGGCCACACCACCCGTGTCAACGCGGACGTCCTGCCAAAGCACAGACCCGTGCACCCCCGCCACCACCCAGCCACGTGCTCTGCCCCCCGCAGCCCTGGCACTGCCACAGGTCGAATTCGCACCTCGGCACCCCGTGGCCACATCTCCGTGGGTCTGGTCCGGACACTGGCGGCGGATGGCTGCAGCACTGCATGTCAGGCCGCCAAATCCTTCCCGACAGGGGCACTGCCCTGTGAACTGGGGGGGAGAGAGCACGGTCAGGGGACCCTCCCTGGCAGGCTCTGCCTTGCCCTGGTGTCAGGGGCTGCGTCCTAGATCCCCGGTCTGCAGACAGGATTCAGGGTTCACCAGCTGCCTGTGGAGCTGATGTGACCCCAAAACAAGGGCTCCCACTCAGAGACATGCCCTGAAGTCAAGGCCCAGAGTGGGCCCTTCAGAAGGCATGTGACATTGCCAAAGGCTAGGAGGGACATCGGGCAGCTTCCCCAAAGGGCAAGGGGAGCAAGAGTAGTTCAGCTTGATGATGGAAAGGCCCAGAAGGGCAGCATGGAGGCCAGACAGAGATGCTGGTGTGTAGGACCCCTCCCCTGCTGAGGGGCCACCCCCAGCTTGTACCTGGTTGCACTGGGGGCCAAGGGAGCCGTGCCGGTCGCAGGCGCACGGCTCACAGCCCTGGCCGCTGGCCAGCTTCCAGTGGTAGGGGGCACACTGGTCACACTTGGGGCCCACCACGTTGGGCAGGCACAGGCAGCGCCCACTCTCCTCTTCACAGGGCATGTCCCGCCGGGCCCCCAGGAGGCTGCAGTCACAGCCTGTGGGAAAGAGGGCTGCTGAGCTCAGGCAAACACATCACAAAAACTCACCTCCAGAGGACACACATCCAGAGAGGGGACCCAGCCTGGGAAAAGAAATGGGCAGGACCGCTGCCTGTAGATACCATGGCTGACTCACACAGCCACTGCGCTTTCCCACCAGTTCCAGCCACCTGGCAGCTTGGCCACCCGCCTGCCCACCCCGCCTCAGGCTGATTCAGTCCCTCCTTCCAACCCGGACCTGCGCTGCCACCTGCTGGAGGCCCGTGGCACAGCACCCGGTGCTGGGGAACACAGCCGGAAGTCAGACCTCCAGGCAAAGTCCCACTGTCTGTCCCCGTCTTTTATGGGATGGGATCTCCTCTGAATAGAGCACATGAGCAGGGCAAGTCTTGGGTCTGGTGGCCCCGCGCCCTGCCCCACGCCATGCTGGGCCAGGTCCCCTACTCACGGTGGCAGCCCTGCGGGTTGGCGTGGGTGAGCCCGGTGAAGCCCGGCTTGCACAGGTCGCAGCGCTCTCCCTGAACGTGCTCCTTGCACACACACTTCCCAGTCACTGGGTCGCAGGGAGCCCCTGGCACTGCCCCGTCGGGATCGCACTCGCAAGCTGACAGACACCGCAGTAGGAACGAAGAAAAGTAGAGCGTTTAGAGTAGATTCTAGCATCAGGACTGCCTGGTTCAGATGCTTGGTTCCACCACTGGCTTTCAACCTTACAGCCTAGTCAAGTTACTAAACCCTTCTGTGCCTCAGTTTCCTCAAACATAAAATGGGGATAATGATACAGCCCTCACGGGCTTCCTATGAGGAACACATGAGTAAATATAAAACGAGTGGAACAGTACTTGGCCCGGGTTAAGTACTAGAGAAGTATTTTTGTTGTCATTATTTACTAAGCAACTACTGTGTGCCAAGCACTGAGCTGGGTGCTCTCATGTGTTGCTTTATGTAATCCTCATGATAACCTTGAAAGGTGCAGATCATTATCTCCGTTGTACAGATGAGGAAACCCAGGCTCAAACATGTGAAAGAACTTATTCAAATTCACATTCCAAGTAAATGCTGGAAACAGGGTTCAAATGCAATTCTGTCTCACTCTTTCCATAAACAAATAATAGCACCAGGAAGTAATGCAGCTCTTCCCCACCCCCACTCCCTGACTTCTTTCACACCTTTC
The DNA here is from genome assembly GCA_963574885.1 of Lepilemur ruficaudatus. NCBI lineage: Eukaryota > Metazoa > Chordata > Mammalia > Primates > Lepilemuridae > Lepilemur > Lepilemur ruficaudatus. Next base: position 42,742 of record CAUYRT010002312.1, read on the forward strand.
AAAAAGTAAGACTCTTTCATCCAGAAAGTCTTTCCTGATTACACCTGCCCGAATCAGATTGTTTCGGTCCAGTTTCCTCCCTCTATTTGAACTCACTGGCCCTTGTGGGCACGTTAAGCTGCCTCTGGGTGTTGCATTCCATTACATTCGTATGTTCATTCAACAAACATTCCCTGAGCACTAATGACTTGCCAGTCATTGTGCTAGGGCCAGAGGGTATAAGACATAATCCCTGCCTTTCTTGGTGTTGGAAGAAATAGAAAAATAAGTATCAAACTACATTACAACATGCAAAGGCAATAGCATGCACATAGAGAAAGCGCTTTCATCCCCCATTTTCCCGTATGTGTGGTTTATATGTGTGTGTTCCCTGAGGGCATGAACTTTATCTTATATTTACTTTTTTTCTCACCTATGCCCCAAATAAGGGCTATGTACTGATTGACTGATTGATGGTCCAGAGAGGTTAAGTGACTTGCTCAGTAGTGCTCAGCTAAGTTAAAACAGTCTCCCACAAGTCCTGACCCACGACCAAGTCTTCATGTTAAGTGCCTTTGTGTCCCCAGGCACATGTGCTCTGTTGTGCCCAGAGCAGACAGGGAGTAACAGATGGATGACATCCTGGGTCCCCGGGGCCTCTACTCACGGATACAGGTCTCCTGAATGGGAGCCCCTGGGCGCCGGTTCCGGAAATAGTGCAGCTGACACCGCTCACAGTTCCTGCCTTCGGTGTGGTCCCGGCAGTTGTCACAGACACCTCCATGTGCCCCCTGGCTGGCAGCAAACACAGCTGGGTCGAAGTGACATGTCTCTGAGTGCCCGTTGCAGTCGCACCCTGGAAAAGAAGAGTCCCAGGCTGACATGTGACCAGCACCGTGGCCATCTACAGCTCGCTGGCACCTCTAACAACTCAGCAAGATGCTCGGGGCAGAGAAATGGGGAAGCTGAGGCCAAGGGAGTCTTGCATAATTTAATTAAGGTTGCATGACCAATGAGAAAGCAAAGTAGAATGAGAACTCAGGCTCCTGATTCCCAGTGTTGGGATGAACCCAAGAACAGTGGCCACACTGGGCCAAAGAAAGGGCCACTTGAATGTTCTATCCCCAACCCTGCCCACTGCCACCACAGATCTCCTGTGGGTCACTGCCTCTCTCTGGGCTGAGGATCCCAGTTTCCCCTCATTTATGCAGACAAAGACCCTGACTCCAAGGGGCCATTTGAAGTAGGCAAAATGACAACAGGGAACCAGCTATGTCCTAAACAGAAGAAGGAGGCACTGGGGATACCGTGAAAGCCACGTGGAATCAAAAGCATGGACCAGGCCTTAGTCCCTTCAGGCCTGGCTGAGATGGGGGGACCAGAGGATGCCACCAAAATACTCTCTCCAATCTCACAGAGCAAGGAGAGCTTAAATTGCAGAGGTGCAATTTGGTTTCGATTTAAACAACAAAAACTAGATTCCCCGTGTCCCAAGTAAGGTCATTGAGGCCTAGAGGGGCCGGCACAAGACCCAGTCCCTACAGGGCAGGGGTGGCCTGAGCCTCATACTTTGGCATTCATGGGGGTCCTGGCCCTCCGCTGGTCTCCAAGGACGGTTGTTGTAGAAGGGTGCACAGCGTTCGCAATTGGGGCCGGCAGTGTTGTGTTGGCAGATGCAGACATCGTGGACCTGGGAAGGGGCCCATCAGTCATCAGGAGTCATTAACAAAGGAGAGTCCCAGGGTTGAATCTGCCTGCTCCCTTCTGACCCTCCCCACACACCGCACAGAGCCTAGCTCAGACCCCAGCCCTCCCCCGACACTTTCCCCGAATGCTCCAGACTTCACCCAGCTCCTGTGACATGCCAGCACATGCATGTGTGTGACTGCACGTGTGCCTACACTGCTCCTCTAGCGAGGTGTTACAAGCTCATTCCTTGCACTCGGACACTCCCATGATTACCAGTCCAAGGCAGTACCTGGAAAGTGCTCAGCCGCCCCTGTTGATAGCTGTGTGATTAAGGAAGCTGTCAGGCGCTCTAGAGATTTATATTCCAACAATCTGTGACCACAGTTGTTTAGCTAATGAGACTGTTATGATGAATTGTTACTAGCCTCATTACGGCACAAAAATAGAATAGCTATTGTGTGCTAATTGCCTTCCAAATTAAGCCCAACACCTTCAGCTTGGCATTCAGGGAAGGACCTGTGTCAAGTTCGCTCCATCCTCTCTCCCACTCCCCGCCAACAGCACAGCAGGCTCAACTCCCAGCTGCTCCCTACAAGCCCCACTTTCCCCATCTCTGGGGCTTTAGTGATGTTTTTCCTTCTGCCTGGAATTCTCTTCCCTCCATAATCACCAGCAAAATCCTGTCCCTGAGGCTCCAGCTAGAATGGCTCCTCCTGCATAAGGCCTCCCCGCCCCTCCAATTTGTAGATTTCAACGCTGGTTGCATGTCAGAATCACCTGGAAGCTTTTTTAAAAAAATACCTATGTCCAGGCCCAATTCAATCCGAACCTCGGGGACAAGGTCCAGGTAGTGGTACTTTTTAAAAGTGGTGATTCCACTGTGCAGGCAGACTTGAGGGCCACCGGGGCTGCGTGGCTATCTCCCTCCTCATCAGCTCATAGCAAGCTGTTTTCCTCATATGTCCTCAGCCTTGGTTTTGGGGATTTGTCTTATGGGCCTCAACACATGACACATTCCCTGAGCTGGCCTCCCTCTAACCTCCTCTGAAGGCTGGGGTAGGCGCTGGCCCCGCAGTGGAAAGAGCAAAGCTGACCAATGCTCTTGTCACCTGTGCTTCCCTCTCAACCACTGTCCATGATCTCCTCCTGCTCTATCACCAGGACACTAGGACAACTGTCATGCTCCGGAGAACGGATGCCCCGGAAAAGGGAAATGACAGGTCCCTCTGCGGCTTTGCCCAGAGTTCTCTCTCCTCCGCAGGTGGTTCTCAAGTTTGATCCCACAGCAAAATCCCCCGAGAGGCTTGCTGAGCCGGAACTCCTCAGCCCCCGTCCCTGCCGAATCTGACTCCGCTGGTCTGGGGTAGACGTGGGGTTGGCACTGACAGGTGTTCTCTCACCCTGCCTCATACCTCACCACTAGATGAGACTTTGGAATCCCCAAACCAGCGGTTCTCAGCCTTGGCAGTACATTAGAATCCCCTGAATAACAAAATCAGAATCTCTTAAGTGAAGGTCTGCATCTGGGCACTTTTTTAAAGCTCCCAATGAAATTATAACACAGCCAGGGTTGAAAAGCATTGCCTTAAGCTCCCTATCCTGCACCCAAACATATACTACTGAAAATCATCTTGAACTATAAAGCAGGTCTAAAGAAGTACTCTAAAATTCTGATTTTTGAAAAGAAAATCACCTAGAATCTTTTTTGTTGTTGCTGAAATATTAAATACCCAAGTCTTAAATGTAGGGCCCTCCCTGCTTTATGGAGCCTCAAGAATGTCGTTAGTCTGCGCCCTGGTCCCGCCCCTCCCCTCTGCCCTTCCCACCCTGGGCTATCACCTGCATAGCGCTGGAGGGGCCAGCCGGGGCTCCAGGCTTGGGGGCGCAGCGGTCAGCATGGCCGTGGCAGAAACAGCTCCCCCGCAGACGCAGCTGGGACACCGCATAGTAGGCGCTGGGCGGGTGGTAGCCCCTCTGGGGCAGCGGGGCCAGCCTGGTGAAGTTCACTCTCAAGTTTGTGATCTCCCCCAGCTCTGAAAGAGGCAAACAGCAAGGAGGGATGGGTTGGGGAAGGAAAAATAAGGACAGGAAGTTAGAGGCAAAGAGAGTCTGCTAGGCTAAGATAGATAAGGAAAGCCACCATCCCTCTTCCTTGCCTTCATAACGTCATTGTACCAGGGGCCACCCTCTCCAGCCCTCCAACTCCCCACAGTGTCCTGCACACAGCACCCCGATGGGGTAAGCAGGGCAAGCATTAATATTAAATCCCCAGCCATGCTGACAAAGATATAAAAGACAAGGAAACTTCCACGACCTGACTTCCAACCTTGTTTCATTCCTACTCACAGCCCCATGGGCAAGAAGGGTGGCCACACTGACCTTGGACTTTTTGACTGTGAGTTGCTGGAATCCCAGATGCTAAATCCATAAGGTTAAGTTGGACCTACAGAGGGAGGGGGAAAAAGGAGAAACTGAAGAAAAGATAAACAGCAGGCCCCAAGCTCAGAGGAAACCTTCCTTTCCATTCAATGCCTTGCCCTTCTCATACTCTGGGGTCCTTCTTACCTGAACCTGAAACAGACCATGGATGTGAGGCCTGCCAGCTGCTCTGGGGGAGCATGATGACCACTGGGCCCCCAATGAGAGTGTGTGTGTGTGTGTGTGCGTGTGTGTGTGCGTGCAGAATGTCTCCTCTCCAGTTAAAAACATAGGTATCCCAAGAATTCCCTGATTTCCCTGGGTCAAAAATTATAGTAAGATATATAATCCACACATGAGGGTTTAGGAGATACTAATTTTCCAGTGATCAAGGAAGAATGAGAGGGCCCAGAGCCCAAGGATGCCCGGTCGTGGTGACCACAGCACTCTGCACAACCTCAATGTCAACTACGTTTTTTTATTGATAATAAATCACTCATTAGATGTGACTTCATCTGCACATCGTGGGAAGAGTTTTCACATCAAACCCCCCACCACTTAGGGGGAAAAAGTCCCGTGTTTTAATCTGGGGTCTGGAGAACATGGTTAACGTAATCTGAATAAGGGCAGAACCAAGAAGACTTGGAGCTCTGGGTTATACCAGAATTCCCTGCGAGGGCTAGGACTAGGCTAGATGGATGGATTAAACTAAAAAACAGTTCATATTTGTGTTAAATCCTACCAAAGTGAAATTAAATTTTTATAATTTGCTCACTTGCATCTAACCAGCCACCCCAAAGCCCTCACTCCGGAATAACACTGATTTTATCCTCTCTGCTACAGTGATGCACCAATAAGTCATGTGGAGAAGTCTACAGAAGAGGGCAGGTTAGTAGGGTGACACGGTGGCCCCCAGATGTTTCTGAAATGTCCTTCCTGGACAGCAAAGGTGAGCTGACAGGGTGTTCTCATCTCTCCTCAAGAGTCCATGTGACCATGTGAACAGCAGGACATGGGGGACTCCCGCCACCGCCCGGTGCCTACTTTCTCGGGGTTCCCTCTACCTACCTTCCCCCCATTTAGATGCCCGTTTGGCCTCTGGGGCAGGGACTGGCACCGAACATCCTGCCAGTTCTGAGGCTGGCCCTGGCGGACCCGGGGGAAGGTGGAGGTGCAGTCAGCCGCCAGGTACTGGTACACCCGCCAGGTCTTGCCGAAGTCCGAGGAGCGCTCAATCAGCATGCCGGCAGGCGTGGGCCCCTGCAGAGACACAGGCAGGGTGGAGAGGGAAGGCGCGGTGCTGTACCCCGTGGGGACACAATCACAGAAACAGGCCTCTCCAGAGAGGGAGGGAGAAAGGGGGCCCAGCGGGAGCAGGTGAGCTCAGGAGCATCCTGGTCCAACCCTACTGGCAAACCACAAGCCACAGAAGTTTCTCCCCAGGGGAACCACGTAAAGTAATAGAAACTAGGTCTACATTCCAGAAGGCATGATGCCTAGCTCAACCCACCATCAGGGCTTCCAGGCCAGAAAAATCTCCACCCCCCTACACATTCCTCAGCCAACCATTTTTATCCTAGCTCTGGGTTCTGTCCCTTCTCTCTCTCTCTCATTGTCGCGGCCACGGTTCAGGCCAAGATCATGCTGAGGCTGATTGACAGCCACAGCCTTGAACTCACGTCCAGCCCCTGTCCTGGCCCCCAAACCAGTCTCCCCACTTCACCAGAGAGATCTTCCCAGACAGTTACCAGATCTGTGAGACCCTTCAATGGATCTGCTTTAGCCTAAAGATAAAACACGTGCTCCTCAGCATGACATATTGCACCCCTGCTCCTTCTCTCAGCGATTGCATCATTTCTGGTGGCTTTAAATGCAGTCTTTGTGCTGACAGCTCCCTACTTGGACCACTTCCTGGAACTGCGGGTTCATAAACTCAACCTCCACAACAGATTCTGAATCAGGCGCAGGCCCATCTCTCTAGCTTCAGGCCCACCTCTTCCCTGACCTCCCTAGAAGGCACCACCTGATGTCCCCATATTCACTCAGTCACACCTTTCACCATACAGAGACAGCTTTCTTGTAAAATGGGCCATGTCACTCCTCTGCTTAAAGTCCTCCAACCCATTAGTCTTTCATAAAATCTGAACCCCTGACAGTGAGCGAGGAGGCCCAGTGCTCCCCGGCCCTGCCTGCATCCTCACTCCATCTCAGGCCACCTCCACCTCTTCAAGCCCTGAACCCCGCCGCCCAGCGCATTCCCCGCTCAGAGCCTGCGTACCTGGCGCTCCTCCTGCCACGAGCGCTCCTCCCACCAGTGGGCTCCTTCTCACTCTGTTCTCGGCTTAAATGTCACTTCCTCGGAGAGATCGTTTCATACCTCCCTAACCCTACAATGCATTCTGCTCATGCCCCACCAGCCCACCCCACCCCGTTATTTCCTACCCCGGCATCTTGCTCATTTCCTTCAGAAATGTCACCACCATTTCCAATCATGCGTGTGTTGTTTTCCTGCTTTTTATTCTTCTCGCACTAGCCTGGGATTTCTCAATCTTGGCACTATCAATATTTTGAGGTGGGTAAATCTTAGTCGTAGGGGCTGTCCTGTGCATTGTAGAATGGTTAGCAGCATCCCTGGCCTCCACCCATCAGATGTCATTGCATACATCTGCTGTGACACAGTTGTGACAACCAAAAATGTCTCCAGACATTCTTGGAGGAGGGGAGAGGGCAAAATCACCCCTGACTGAGAATCAGAACACAAGACCATGGGCCCCATTGTCTGTCTTGCTCATACTTGTGCCTCCAGCATCCAGCACACAGGGGCTTAGTATACGTTTGTTGAATGAATGGTAAATCTTTAGTCTGCTCCCCTCCCCCACCCATTTATATCTGTAAACTCATCTCTCAGCAGTCTGCAGCCCTCCACATCCCCACCTCTCACCACCATGAACACGTTTTCTCTCCAGACCCTGTGTGCATTCCCTTGCCCCCTCCCCAATCACATACCTTCTTGCCTTTTGCCTCCTGGCCTTTGCACTTACTGTTCTCTTTGCCTGAAAGGAAGCTTGCCCTCCACCTGGCTGTCACTGATCCATGAAGTTTCATCTTCCCCTGGGTGCATCCTCTGACAACCCCTCCTGAGACCGACCAAGAGGGATTCCCCTCCCATGCTTCTTACCAGCATCAGAGCACACTTCACACTTTCTAACTACTGGCTCTATCTTCCTTACATATGGTCAAAGCAGCTTGAGGATTATGATTTAGTTTCATTCATCTTTCTATCCCTAACATCTGACACCAAACCTAACAAATAACCAGTGTTCAAAATGTGTGTAGCAAGAATTGACAGATAAACGAATGGGTGAGTGATACTAAAGCAATGAGACCATTCAACGGTATCCATTCAAATGAATGTCGCCCTTCAAAGCTGTCACCGTCAGAGAAGACTGGGCATTTGTTCAAAGGATACTGGCATTTCTCAAAATACTTTTGACCTTTACTTAGGGCAAAGCTCTTGAAGCCAACTTCTCCAGTCATGTAAGAATGCAGGTCCTATTTTTATTCCAAGCTCATTTTAACTCCTGAAAATTACATCACCCTTTCTGGTCATCTAATCTTACTAATCAAGCTTGATTGTTGAATATTTGACTATTTCTGTAGAAAGAAGAAAATCAAGTCTTCTCTGAAAAGTAAAAACTGACCTGTCACAAATGAATAAAAGTGTTTCCTCCCAAAGGAGTATCCAGAAGGCCAGTCTAAGAAAAGAGTCCGAAAGTACTTTGAGAAGTGACGGCACTGAACGAGTGGGCTGCCCACTAAGACAGCTGCCCCAAAGGCATATCTTTCATGTGCATAGCTGAGTTCTTGGCTTTTGTTAAACTCAATCTCATCCGCAAAGTTATTAAAACAAAGTATACCAGGGATATACAACTATATAATAAGCAAGCAGGCCCACAGAACTGGTAATTGGCAGAGCTGGATTAATTAGATGGATTGGGGGGGGGGTACAGAGAAAAAGAGGATATATAATCACTGCATGACCAGGACAGGGAACCTGGTGGTGCCACTGTCCTCCCAGGAGCAAATCCTCTGCTGTCAGTATGATACAAGTTCAGGGTGAGTGTTGCCCCAGTCTGGGAAAGGGGAGCTCACCCAGCGTGTGGTGCCATCACCCCCATTCTGGAAAGACAAGAACACTGCTCCTCCATGGGTCCAAGCCCACATGGCCCAGGGTCCCCTCTCCCATCTAATGCCATCCCCAGGAAGCACACCTTAAACTCCATCACGATGTCCTGAAGCTGGAATCTGCTGTCCAGGTCCAGCTGCAGAGAGACAGGGTTCACATCTGGAAGGAGAAAAAGTAGACACGTTAGGCCAGAGACTTTCTACTTTCCCAGTCCTGAAGAAGGCTCTGGACTAGACTAACTCTCAGAAGTCAGAAATTCTCTAACCTTGGTTTTCCAATTTTCTTCTTGGCGAGGAGTGGTACTAGTTTGTTTCTACTTACATTATGTATTCAAAGTCCTATCTGTTCCTGCCCAAATTTCTTTTCCGCCATCACCTGATGTCTCCAACAGCTTAGAGGGTTTCAACTTGTCAATTGGATACTGAACTAGTCCCAAAGGTCAGCTCCTTCCACAAGCCCCCCTGTTGAGACCGGGTGGAGTGAAATAAAGACATTCCTCTCTCCTCCTACCCTTTGCATAACCTCCAATAAACTCTTCTACCTACAACATCCAACAGACCCCAGACCCAAAGCAGGAAGGTTCTGCTCATCAACCACCCACCTCCCAACACCACAGGAAATGCTGGGAAACTCAAAGGGTCCCCAGGCATCCTCCATCCACCCCATCCTGTGGAGCCTCTGAAGTCTGGGCCCCTGTAGGCGACAAGAGCTCACCGTTCTGTGACTGCCACCAGCGCATGGGGCCTGAGGATGAAGCCACGTTCTCCACTCGGTGACTGTTGTAATTGTGAGGCAGCCTGGAGTCGCACTTGCAGCATTTCATCTGCCACTGTGGGAGAGAGAGACAGCAGAGACTCAGAGGTGGGGTCCTGGCAGAATTCCCCCTGATATCCTGAGATCTCAGCATGTCCCCTCCATGGAAATCCCATCCTTAGGGATCCATTGATTTCATTAATACACTTGGAAGGATTAATGTTTTAAAACAGGGCTGTTGGCCACCTTTTAATTCAATTCCTTTGTGTCCCTCCTAACACATAGCAACTGAATAGTATTTAATAAATAGATATGTAGTTGGGTAAGAGGTACAATGTGGTATAAAAAATAATTTTGGTACATGACATTGCCTTGAAAAGAAACTTGAGAAAAGTGTCAGAGGCAAAAAGAAGAAAGGAAGAGAAATTCCTATTAACTTAGCACCTACCATATGCTGGACACAGGCTAGAAAATGTTATATCTTATTTCCTTTAATCCTGGTGGCCTGGAGAATACTGAATTTTTGAGAATCAGGGAGAGGGCATTCCCACAGAGGACAAGGAAATTTGGGGGTCCAGTCCTAGCTCTGTCACCCCGCTTCCTAGGCTCAATTTTCTCCTCTGTAAATAGAGTAGGGGGGTTGGACTAGAGTCTTTCATCCATCTAACAAATATTTATGGAGTATGTACTGTGTGGGCCAGACACTGCCCTGGGCTGTAGAGTTATAACAATGAACAAAACAAAGACCCTGCCCTCAGGGAGCTGACATTACAGTGACATTTAGATGATCTCTAAGGCCTTCCAGCACTGACATCTGGAGCTGGACAATCATTCCCAGGTTTGGTATCCAGCCTCACTCGGGAGGTCCCAATAAACCACAGCTTCCCTGGCCTACACCCATGCCTTGGAATGAGACAAGAGCCAGAACTGGACCCCATGGGCTCCTGGCAGGGCAGAGGTCACCAAAAAGAAGAACAAGGCCAGAGATGTCACATGTCCTTTGTTCTTTTAATTTGTGCCTATGGGCTCATGTGCACATGTGCGCGCACACACACACGGACACACCCCACAGGTACATGACCTTGTCTCAGCTCCCTCATACAAAACACATAAAATCTGTTTTCTCTGAGTAACCATGATCCTAAACCGTGTGCCTAGCTGAAAGAACACTGCCTAGAGGGTTCCAAATTCACTCACAAGTAGAAGCAAGGTTTGGACAAGAACCTTGCCAACCTGCCGGTTCTTCTGAGTAGGGACGACTGTACCTCCACATACCCCATGCCTCTGCTTTCCCCTAAGCCTTCGCTCGCCAGAACAAAGAAAAGCCCTGGTGGCCGTGTCTGCAGTCTTCCAGCTCCCGAGACTCTGTCCTGTCCAGGAAAGTGATACACTCACTAATGGGCGATGTCTTAGAACAGTGGTGTCTGCGGAACTGACGGTTTAACCTGGCAGCTCAGTCCCCGAGACTGAGTCGACATGCCAGGCCTACGCTCCGAGGTGCAGACCTGCTGCCCAGCACCCACCCTCCCTCTCCACAGCTGGCACCGCTGGGAACCCAGAGGGGATGGGAGGTCCTGGCTCTCTGGCTCTCTGCTTCCCACCCCACTTTCCAGCTCTCACCTCCAATCTGCAAAATAAGAGAATTGTCACCCTTCCTGGTGCTTGGAGGTACCCTCATCATGTCCAAAGATGCTTTATTGAGCTCTAGTTCTTTGGGAGTTTAAGGCTCAGATAATGGCTGGCACATGTGCTCTACATAAACCAGCACCCACTGCCCCTCCCTGTCACTGTCCCTGTGCACTCGCTCGCCCTGCCTCATTTGTGTTCATAGTACAAATCTCCACTTGACACACTGCATGTACTGTCTGTTTACTTACATGTTTCCTGTCTGCCTCCTCCTTCCAGACTGTTGAGCCCATGAGGGCAGGATCCTGCTTTCCTTCACTGTTGTAGTCCAGTGCTTGGGAAAGTATGTAGCACATAGTAGGCCCTCACTAAATATTTGTTGAATGGATGAATAGTAGATGTTCAATAAATGCCGTTTCATTAACATAATTGCTAAGCACTCCCTCCCTGCACTCAGGGCGTTTAAAAGAAACAGTGTGGGAGTGAGGCAGTAATAAAACATCAGCACGAAGTGGTACCGTGCTAACCATGCGCCAGGTACTGCATTAGGTCATTTCAATACAATAATCGATTTAAATCTCACAATAACCCGATGTGATCAGCAGTGTTAGCCCCATTTTACAGACTAGAAAGCTGAGGCTCAAGGAGGTGACATGACTTTCCTATTGACTGATCACAACTGTCAGCATCAGAGAGGATCCCTTAACACCTCCCTCTCCTCTCTCTCTCTCTCTCTCTCTCTCTGATGCCCACCCCATCCTCTCATTTTCACTAGGAAGCCAGCTCAGTGGCAGACATGGTGGGAATCATCGTGAAGGGTGACAACCTCTGTCGTACCCAAAGGGCCCCAAGAAGGGCTTGGTCTGTCTCTGAAGCTTACCAAGAGGGAAGCCGAGGTCAGAGAGGGCACTTTGGGAAGAAACCTGGCTTCTCCAGCTGACCCAGCTCAGTGACCACAGAGACTGGGGATCTGTCACTGGCTGAAATACCTGAGCCCTTAAAATAATCCTTTCTGGGCAAGAGAAGGCTCTTGCTGGAGTCTGACTCCCCTCCAGAACCCTATTTGGGGGCCTGGCAGTGAGCATGCCCTTCCCTGCACTCTGCCCAGCCGCACAGGGGCAAACTTTTCCACTCCCGCCCTCTGTCTGCCCTCAGCACATGTCCTGAGGAGAGACAAGGGCCAACTGCCTTCCGGCCGCCTGTCACCAGAGCTCTCCCCGGCTCTCCTGGGAGCTGGTTCCAGCCCTTCCCTGGCCAAGAGAGTGCCAGAAACAAGGCTCTTTCTTTCCCTGGGTCATGGGACAAGGAGCTAGAGACTGCGGAAATGCCCTTGATGCTCCCAAACGACGGAATATTATGTAACTATTAAAAACATTGTTTAGAGAAAATTCTTAATTGCATGGAGAAATGATTACATTATAATGTTTGATAGAAAAGGGATGGGCATAAACATGTGTATACATTATAATCTCAGCTATATATTCTTAAAAGAACAGAAAATGTTTGGAAGGAAATACACCAATATGTTAGGTGAAATGATATGAAATTGCTAATATTCACCCATTTTGACCTACAAAAATGGCACCTACATACAGTTTGACCTAATATCTCTGGATAATAGGATTATAGGTGATTTTTCCCCCTTCTTTGTTATTTTTTAATGTTTAAGCTTTTATACTTTGAATATATATTAACTTTTATACTCAGGAGAACAGACAGTAGTATAAAACAAAACCAACTACAAATGTTCAGGGTATTCAGCAAGGGCTATTCTCCTGCCTCCTCCTTCAGTCTTCCGAGGGGTCCTCTGGGTGCTCCATGCCTCCTCCACCTTCCTTCCACGTGTGCAGGCCGTGATGGAGGATCAGATGGCCTCATGGACTTAAACACTAAGTGCTGCTTATCATAGTAACATAGCTGAAGGAGGGATTTATCTCAATCCTCAGAGACAGGCTAAGCCGATAGGCTTGAGACAGGTATTTTAAGTAGCTCTGCTTGTCAACTAGCTAGCAGGATGGAGGCCTGGAATAGAGCGGCTTATGGCAGAGGTCCACATGAAGACAAGCTGCTAATATCTTCTTTCCCTCTGGGCCTCAGTTTCCCTATTTTATTTTTGCATGCCTCTGGGTAGTGTGTGCATACATGTTAGTGTGTGTAAGCGTGTGTGTGCGTTTGTGTGATTCTCAATGCGTAGCTCTCTCTCTCATGTGGTACGTGCCCATCTCTCCCAGAAATGGAAGCTCTCGGCTGCAGCTGCTTCCCCCTCCTGGGTCATTTGGCCGGCATCCTCCTGGCTGCGCTACCTCAGAGACACGGCATTATTAGCAATCCAGCCTGTCGGCCTCCAGCCAGTTTGGCTCCTGCTTGCTCTCCAGCTGGAGAGGCTGGGCCTTCTCCCTTATCCTAGAATTTTCTAGAAGCTCAGCAGTCTGGCGGGAAGATAGACCCTCCCAGAGAGCTGGGGGAGGGCAAAGGACTGAGCAAGAGCTAGCAGGGGCCTGAGTCTCAGTGGAGATGGGTGGGGAAGGAAGGCTCATGTGAATAAAAGTTCTGTGCCTTTGCAGAGCACAGAGCTAATTCTGGGGGAAAAATAGTACAACAGGCTATGGTTAAGCAGAGCACAGCTCCCTCCCATCAGTGAGCCAGGGCCGCCTGTGTTCATCTAAGGGGCTACAGTCAGGACCATGGCCACCAGCCAGGGCCAAAAGAAAGGAAGTCGGGACCAAAAAAAAAAAAATCCAGCTCAGACATTCCCTCCACTTCAGCTTCCTTATTGGTGAAATGCAGGCATTGGATGAGATAATGAAGTTCCATCTTGCTCCAATATGCTTTCAGAATTCTCCCCTGCTCCAGCTTATCAGCCCAGAAGTTAAAGGCACTCCCAGCAAGTACACAAAGAAAGCAAGAGGAAAATAAGACATTAGCCAGATGCTGCACTGGAGAAACACTCTTCCCAGCAATAAGGGCAGGGGAAAAGGGGCCCTCAAGGCCTCTGGTCAGCAAGGCCTCCCATAGACCCCACTGCAATTCAAAAGCCTCAGCCTTTCTATGTCAGCAGGTGTTGCCAGCAAAGATCAAAAGTTAGGGCGTGCTGCAGGCGCTGGGCAAGAGGATGACAGTGTTGTGAGACACTTGCAACTTCATCTTTTTCCTTATTATGAAGTGAAATTTTCACCGAAGCCTTAATTCAGCACAGCCCTTATCTCCATCCAAACTAAACTCAGAAAGGTCACTTTCTGAAACTGGTCATAGAGACGATGTATACCACACACTCAAAAATGACACTGCATCCATCTCTCTCCTGGGCATTGTACATAGATTATCTTATTATGTATCTTAGATCTTATATATAAGATACATATATCTTATATCTTATTATATTTCACCCTTCCAAAATCTTTGAGGCAGTTATATTACATTTTACAAATGGTGGGTAGCCTCACTTTGCAGATAGGAAAGTAAGAAGTTAAGAAATGTGTCCAAGGCCATAAACTTAGGAAGAGATGAAGCAGGGATTCTTGTCCCAGGCTGTCTGACTCCAAATTTAACTACACTATTCTGATTCAAGGGACATAGCAGTCACCTGGAAACTATTGGAATTTTCAGAGTTGGTTTTCAGAGAACCCCTCCCCTCCTCTCACCCTAGGAAAAAGAGCTTCAATGTCAGCATAGACCTCTCCAGAAACAGATATGTCCCCCTAGACCTGAGTGCAGAGAGTTAGCTCGTGTGCCTGAGACCTCTCCAGGTTCCGCCAGTGGCAATGGCTTCCTACAGCCCCTGACATGGCCTCAGGCAGAGGGCAGAAGCCTGGGCAAAGAAGCAAGGTCAGTGTGCAAGACTTCGCCCAGAGGTTTCCAGGGGCCTGAACCCCAGAAAAAATGGGGTGAGAAGCCAAGCTAGCAAAGTTGTAAGGCCACCCAGGTTTGTCTTCAGGCCTTCTCGTTACACCATTCCCTTCTCTTCTCTCTTTTTAGCCATGCAAGCCTCACTCCTTAGCCCATAACAACCAGGAAGGATCCAAGAATCTCACATTCCACCAACCCAAGTTTTGTTTCTATCTGATAGCAACTCTTTCCTGACAATGTCTCTTTACATTTTCTTCTAGCCCCTCAGAAATGACTCATCCTGGGTCTTACTCTCTTGGGACCCTTTGCAAAAATCACAGCTAAGTTTCTGATAAACAAACTCTTATGGAGGGATAAATCGTAAATCACAGATTGATATGGTGCCTTTCTCAACAATGTTTGTATTTTCAACAGGGAGCTCAACAATGCTTCATCCGAAAGAGTAAAACCTCAATGGTAGAGCTTTGTAAGTTTTAGACCCACTCAGCACTTCCGGGAAACAAGTAAGTGTTAATAGGTATCTTGGCAAAGACATGCTCAAAGTCCTCTGTGGGCAGAGGATGGGGATCATGGTACGTGTATGAACACATCTTCTGTCTACACATTAGCCTTCCTGAAGGTCAAGAAAATAGACAACTGCCAAACAAAGAAAGGCAGTGGTTGTTGGGGTGTGTAGATGTATGTGTGTACCAGGGAGGGACCTCCAACTGGCTACTGCTCCTCAGCTTGTTTCCAAGAGATAAAAATGACAGCTGTTTGGTTTACACAGTTAATTAACCTGAGGAATGCGCTGTGTAAGACTGTTATTAAGGCAACTGCGTAATTAAGTTTTCCCCCAGAAAGGGAGGGAACGGGAGATAAATGAAGCACTTAGGAGAGCAGACACAACACCGGAGGAGACGTTGTCTGGAGCAGAAATCAGGGCTGGTAAGCTTTCAGATAAAACCTGCCAGTTCTTGAGGAGTGTGCACCAGCTCAGAGATGGCCAAAGGCTCAGCCCCTGCCAGTGCTCACCCGAGAGAGACGGTGGTGGCCGTTGGGGCCACACACACAGTCCAGCTGTCTCTGGGAGGCAGCCAGAGTTGCCAGAGCTGAACAGACGGTAAAGGTTGACTAACCCAATGCCTTCGTTTCATACATGGAAAACGAGAGAAGCAGAGAGCTTCACAAGGTCACATCCCTATTCCTAGGGTCACATCCCTAGAGAGAAGCAGTGAGCTTCACAAGGTCACATCCCTATTCCTAGTGTTAGACCAGAATCGGAACTAGACAGTCGTCATCCTTGGCTAAGCATGACAGCCTGTGGATTGTCCCAAGCCCACTGCGAATCAGACTGGCAGCAGTCAGCTTGGGAAACAGAGAGCAGGGCGGCCATAGGATGGGTTGGTTTCAGTGAGGTATGCAAGTGTGTGTCCTGATCAGGAAAGAAATGCTCAGGAGTGTGACCTGCCATGGGACAGCCTCCACATGCAGACACAGCCACCAGCAGGCAGGACGGGGAGAAGGGCGGGCAGAACAGTTAGCATCTGCCCAGCCACCAAGCTGGTGGTCACCTTGCACATTCTAATTCTCATCCATGCCTTGACACTGAAGGAATGACAGCACAGTCAGTTTTCCATAAGTTATCTAGGAGCTGGAAGAAAGAAAACAAGGGGACAGGGTGGGACTGCAGCTTCAGGCCATTTTGGTAAAGAACAGCCTGGTCCCAAACCCAATAGTTAACAGGTCACCAAGGCAGATGGGCCCAGAAGGGCTAAGTTGGGGAGGTGGAGGAGTAAGGGCCACAGGCACAGCTGGCCAAGCCCGATGTCCATTTCGAGGGTTGCAACACGGACCCAAAATCCACAGAAACAAGCCCCTGAGACCAAGAGGATTTAGACACTGACACAGGATTAGGCAGAGGAGGTAACTTGCAAACAAGCTAAGATTGGCTCACAAAAAAGGAGCCACAGAAGGAGGAGAGCTAGGAGAGACAATTTTGGAACTGGAGAGAGTCCTCACTGCTTCTGGAACTCCCATTCTGCTGAGCTCCGCTCTGCTAGTCATTTGGGGTTGAGGCTGGGGTGTGGAGTAAGGCAGAAATGTCCAGGTGTCATGAGTCCCCACCACTCTGCACGTGTATTCATGCCATAGCAATAGGCAGGCAGCAGGTCTAGGGGCTTGGTACATGGCTCACCATGTCAGCCCTGCATGGCAACAGAGCAGGAGTGGGCAGTAGGAATGTAGCTCTGAATTATTCCACCCTCATTTCCAGCTGCTGCTGTTCAGAACACCCCCGACCCTCCCACCACACCCCCGGCTCTATTCAGAAAACTCAACACATATATTTCCATCAGAAGTTTGAGGTCCCAGCATGCATCCGAACCCTCCCAATAGCTCATGGGGATAACAAGAGCCACCTCGTGGGGTATTGTACAAACTAATTGAGATAATTTATACAAAACCTTTATTATGCCCAGGACACATAATATATGCTTAATAAATTATAGCTGCTATTGGTATCCTTTAATAACCAAATAAACTTAAAAACTGAAATTGGAACTCAACAGAGTTAAAAACTGAATTTCCAATTCTTCTTACACAGACACCACTGCACCAAGGGAGGGTTCAGGGCATATCTGTACAGAGGACCAGCAGGGAGTGTCTGTGCTTTTAGTGTGTCCTCATGGCTGGAACCCGTGGCCTTTGAGAAGGGCCAGGCACATAAGGGAGAGGGGAAGAGAGATAAACGAGACAGAGGTGGAAGGCAAGGGGAGCGATGCTGTCATCAGCAGTCAGACCATTCCCAAGGGATGTTGGAGCAAAACAGGGGCCCTAAAGGCCTTCTCATCTAACACTCTCCTCCGGAAGAGGAGAGTAAGTCTTAGATGGGGTAATCTCTTGCCCAAGGTCATACCACAGGTTAGTGGCAGACCTGAGACTACGCACCACCTGCAAGATGCCCCCTTCCCCTGCTCTTTCCAAGAGGCTACATGGATTTATTCCCCCTTATAGAAAAAGGAAAAAAAAAAAAGAGAGCCAATGCTTCTCAGCTTTCACACAAAAAAAATATAGCTGAGGTTTATCTATCCCCAGGGTTACAAAAGTCTAGACTTCTCTTTTGCAAGCACCCTGTTTGGCTCTCTGGGGCTGTTCACGAGCAGGGGTGGCAGCTGGCTCCCTGGGGCATCTGAGAGAGGCAGAGGGCAGGCCACCGTGAAGCCAAAAGCCCCAGAGGGGGCAAGGCTGTCTGGACGGGGCTGGGATGAGGACACATGTCTACGTGGGGGCTGTGTCCTCTCCTTATCCCCTCCCAACAGTGAGTCAGCCTGAGTAAAGGCAGCAGGGAGGTCTCCCTGCAATCCCTACACACCAGCTCAGTGGCACACGATTTGGTGGGTATGTGGGAAGGGGGCAGCTAAAATCACTCTGTTGCCTAGAAAGCCTGACACTGCCAGGCCCCCTGATTCCTGTGGAGTAATCTGGGCCTGCAGGGAGTGCTGGCTCAGTGCTGGCCGTCTTACCCAACACTGTCAAATGGGCTTCCCTGCATCCAAGTGGGTGAGATGCAGAAACCACAGCCATCTCTGCTCAGCACCTCCACAGTCACTACCCAGCACTATGTGTGATTAAATGTATCCAAGAAAACATGGGGACCAGAAGGGCAGTGAGGCCCAAAGGCCGGATCAGCTACCACCTCCACGGCCCTGAGGACAAGGGCAGCCTGGAAAGCAGAAACCATGGATAACCCAAGTCTCCTTCATGACGATCAATCTCTCTCATTCACCTTCTCTCCCCACCCGCCTCTTTTATTTCAAAAGCCTGCAGAGACTCCAGCAAACCACTCCCTTACCCATCTCTTGAGCAAGCCTAGGTTTTGAGGAGAGCAAAATGGCCCAATGAGGCAGCTGGGCCTCAAGAAAACATAAGGTGATTTCAACTTTGGTAAACAGGGGAGCAAAGAAAGACCCTACCTTGTTGAGGGGAAAAGAAAAGAAAATCAAAGTTCCTGCAAAAGAGGCCCAGAGGCAATGTGGAACAAACGGTACGACTGCTCTTTGAAAGAGCCAATTGCCTAATAGGCTATGTTAATCATAGCTCAAAGCATGGAGTTCCTGGATTCAACCCAACTTATCAACTGAGTCTGGGACCCTCCTGGATAACCTCGCAACACTTCCTCATCTAGCTCACTGACCGCGGCACAGCTCGGTTCCCACCACAGCTCAACACACACATCCCAGCACCATGCTCCACCAAAGATGGGACATTAGACTCCGCATACCTAAAGGGTCCATGCTTGTCTATCTGCCTATTCCCCAGACTTGAAAGAATACCCTGCCCATGCACAAGGCCTGACAAAAGACCCTGCTTTACCCAGGAGAAGAGAGAAAAGAGCTATTCGGTCAATTCTGAGTACATTTCCTCTTGCCCAACCAACAGGTTGATTCCTTAGAGGCAGGATCAGCCTTATACTTTTCATGCTCTCTCCAGCCCCCACACCAAGGTCTGCACCAAGTTCACTCTTAAGTATTCAGTGAACAAATGTCAGGCTCATCTGCCCCATCCCGTCCCCCTTCCTCCAGCCCTGGGGGCCACCAGGAAGGGCCTACCTCGCCATACTGGGTGCAGTAGGTCTCAGGCCTCGTCAGTCCGCAGGTGGATGAAGCTCGGAGAAACCGGGTCCTCCCGATGAGCAGGTCCCCAACTGGTGGATAGCAGGCCCCACGGGAGCAGGCTTGCTGGGCACACAGGAGGCCAGGCAAGGCTGAAATCACAGGGATGTGTTGGGTGCAGCCCCGAAAGAAAAGGGCCCAGCTGGCCACCCCAGTATCGCTCAGGGGAGCTGACGTGGACAAGACTAGACCCCTCTCCCTCACTCAAGCTCCCACTCACTGCTGGAGGTAAGGATTGCAGCCCTGATACTGTTAGATTTTAAAAGCTTATTTCATATTCTAGAACTTGAAAAGGAAAGGAAGAGGAACACTGGCAACCAAAACCCATAGATGACACTGAAAAGCAGCATTTATCTATGGCTTTTAGAATCGGGCTAGAGAAACACACTTGGCCACCTGGACAGGGTCCACAGCTCTTGGTCTGTGGCACAGCCCAGAGGAGGGCTGATGGCCGAGCCACTTGTGAAACATTGCGAGAGGCCTGCACTCTTTCTTCTCCTCTCTCTGCAAAGCTGGCCCAGCCACATTTTGTGAGCGCCCAGCTACAGTCCACTGGAAACTCGAGAACTCAGGTCACAGTGGCTCTGGAACCAGCTTGAGAATGAAAGGATGGGAAATAAACTCTGTAGAGTGTTCAGGAAACCACAAACACACTTGGGTAAGAATGAGACACTTGGGAGCCTTTCAAGAGAGTCAGAGAATCCTCCTCCTCAGTGGCCCAAAGAATTGAGGAAATCTCACAGGTGTCTCCAGTGGGTAAGTGTTCCAAACCCAAGACAGGTGATGCTCACACCTTGGTAAACTCTTCTCCTACCTGCACTGTCACCTGCCTGCTGGATAGTAGGGCCTGGAGGGATGGGAAGGGATACTCACCGAAGCACAGGAGAAGGAGTGGTCTCATCTTTAGCCAATGGGGTGATCCCCAGAGAGGACCTCACCTGGGGCAGAGAAGAGCAGCCTGGGTACAACAGTGCAAACCCTAGAGCACATTGGCCCCTTTTCTTTTCTGTTTCTGGACTCGAGTTTTTTTAGAAATCTTTACCTAGGGTTTGACCTAGGACACTTCCGAGCTGCAGGTACATTTATAGCAAAAAGCTTGAGAAACACGAGAGCTCCAGACCTTGTCCCAGCTGGTATATGACCCACAGGGTCCCCTGGGAAAATCCCATTCCCTCCCAGGCTTCAGTTTCCTCCTCTGGAATGGATGGGAAGGGAGATCCACCCTGGCCTACCCCACGCAACCACAAGGATGACATGGGGAGCAGGAAAAGGCTGGGCCCTTTGCAGGAGAGCTGTAGGGAGGTCCTTGTTCCTGCCCCAAGAGAGAAGACTGGCTTTTCTCAGGGCCTGGACCAGCAGTCTCAACCCAGCCCAACCTACAGGCCCAAAGGTGAATAGACAAGCGCTCTCCCGCCGTTGGTAAGGTCTCCAATACTACCCAGGGCCACTTGATGGCTATGGGGGCCATATTCTGGGCTAAGCAGGTAGCTGGGATGCAGAGGGGAGAGAGGTACACCTGGAAGTCTTTAACAAGTGAGGATTTCATCTGAACAGGAAGCACCCCAAAATGTCTCCAATCGTGGGCTGGGGCTCAATGTGAAGGGTGGGGCTAGGAGGTTGCAGAGCCAGGTTCTGAAGGAGGCTGGGAATGAATGTTCGAAAGCCACTGTGGGTGCCCAAGGGGCAGCCCACCTTGTCAAGCACACCCATCCTGCTCATGCAGAACCACTCCCCCCCCTTTGCCTTGGACTGGATGCTCGCTCTGCCCCAATGACAGCCACCAACTCCTTTGGCTGGGATGGAGGGCTGGGGACTCGGCAAGGCAGGGGCCAAGGGGATCTAGGGGCATTCCTGGCATCTTTAAATTGTAGATCCTAATGCTTCAAAATCATTCCTTCCCATCCCCTCCCAGAAGAGACAGGAGCTCAGGGAAGGCACATGTGGCCTGAGGTCCCACAACTAGGATGGCCTAAGAGAGAGACCCATCTTCTGATTTTCATCCAGTGTTCTCTCTGCTCGCCCACCCCTGGCTGCAAATCCCCCTGGAACTGGGCCTTCTGAGCTGGGCAGGTCTACCCTGTTCATGTCTCTTTTGTGCTCAACCCCAGATCTGAACCTGCTTTCTTCTAAGTCACTGAGGTTTTTATCAGATGTGAAAAAGCAATCCAAACAGCAGCAGACATTTTAACCTAGCGATTGCAGGTGAACTCACTCAGGTGAGCTCCCGGGAAGAGGAATGAATCAGGCCCTGCAGCCAGGCCCCAGGCACCCAAAGATACAGCCCTTCTCCCCCAGGGAGCCCCCACCAGACAGGTGAAGGCAGGTAACGTACCTCGCTCTGTGCTGCCGTCCTTTCTCCAGGTCACCTGAGAGCTCCCCTTGAATGTGGGGGTCTCCGCTCCTGGCTCCAAGTTTTTAAACAACAGCCTCACCTCTGGAGACTCCCCGGCTGGGCGTAGCCCCACTGCAGGGCGGGCCTCAGGAATCTGGCAGCCGTCACGCCCATCTGTCGTCACTGCACCCCCACCCCCCAGGACGGGACTGGGCAAGTGGATCAGTCCCAGAGGCCTCACAGCAAGCTCCGCGGTGCCCTCCTGCCTGTGGGTGCCTTGGGGGCCCGATGGGCCACCACAGGCGGAAGAGAGTGAGCGTCAGAGAGCAGATTCCTAGGTGGGGAAGGGCCCTCACCTTTGTGCCAGGCACTGTACTTGGCACTTTCCCAAGGCCAGTGGGGATCAGCATCCTCTTGTGTCCCGGACCACCCTGGATAAAAGGCCAGGCAGAGGACACAAAGATCAGGGCTTGTACATAGAGCGTTAAAGCTCCTGATGTGTCACTGGGCTGGAAGGCGAGAAGACCCAAATATCCAGGACCCTGGAAAGCACCAGTCCCCACCCAAGGGGAAAAAAAAAGTGGAAAAGCCTGGCTTCTTGGGGAATTTGGAGGATCCTTAAAAGGCAAGGTTCATCAGGAAGGGATCAAATCTCAACTCATTCAAGGAAAGTGTAAGAGGAATGAACAGTGACTTGAAATGCCTCCCCTCCAGCTCCCTCTGCAGGGTTGGCAGGGAGCCCTAGGACAGGTAACTACCTGTGAGTCACTGCCCCCACCTGCCCCCACCCACTCTGAGCCCCTCCCTGCCTGGGCAGGAATGCCCGCCTGGAGGGCCAGAAAACAGACCTGACCACAGGAAGGACAGGCTGAAGCAGAGCTGGACTAACAAAGTCAGAGCAGACTTCCCCTGGCCCCCTGCCAGGTCTGAGAACACAGCTTCCTTTGTGGGCTCCTGGGCGGGCTCCTTGCTTAGGGCTCCTGGGCTTAGAGCCACTGTAAATGAAAGTAACCAGTCCAGACTGAGGGGCTGGTCTCACAGACCACCAGTCCCCCCAGGTTAGGGCCAAAGAGCTTCTAGGGAGATCTGGAAGGTCACCCAGTCCCTGTCTTGGCCCTGGAAAGCCTGCCCTGGCATCGTTTTGGAATGCTATTGCCTCAAAGCTGCAATTTACAGGAGACTCTTAACTACCTATTCCAGCCTGTCAGGGTCTCCTAAACAGAAAGTTCTCTACCACTGGAGGGTTATGCCAAGAAATTGGTTTGAAAACCCTTAAGGGAAAGATGTAGGATTTTGTGGATCAATCTGGGCATTTCTAACCCTCAGGTTCTAATTTAACACAAGTTCAGGTGGGCAGGGGACACAGTGTAATTAGCAAATGGGCAGTAAGTTGTTTAGATGCATAACTGATACTCCAGTAAATATTAGGGTCTTTCCCCCTAAGCATTCCAGTGAAATCTATTAGCTTAACTCAGCAAGTTGGGGTCAGTACAAACAGCACCCCTTCAACACAGAGGAGACCCCCACTTAGTCCCCTGCAGAGAAGGGTCACCTATGATATGCCTGTGTTTTGAGTTCTCCCACCTGGTGGTCTATCCACTTCCCCAACTCCCTGAACTCAAAGCTTCCAGGAAACTGTTATCTCTGCCCATCACCAGAGGCTGTGACAAAGAACTCATTAATAATTAACTCAGCAGAAGAGAGCAGGTGTTGCAACCCTAGATCCTCAGAGGAGACAAGGCGGGGCAGGCGTGGGGTGGGCCTCACCATGAGTGGCTGGGGCCCTTTAAATCCCCTTCCTCCTCCCTTCCTCTGAGGCCAGGAGCCCAGGTAAATAAGCATTTGGTGTCTCAGACTTCACAGGCTGGGGCAGGTCCCTAAGTGGTTTGGCTTGCAAGAGGGAAATGCCAATTGCTGTGCTGGGTGGGGGCGGGGGGCCCATGTGCTCCCAGCAAAGTACAGGAAGCTGTTTATGTGACCCCCAAGGGTGGCCCAGCCGAGCTTACTCTTCAGGGACACTGATCGCTTCCCAGTGAAGATCTGGTTCCCCCAGAACTCCAAGGCCCCAGGCATAGGGTTTGGAACTTCAGAAGCCAATTTGTTCAGAGTAGCCTAAAATAGAGCCTGAGGCTGGGCTGGGGTCTGGCTAAGACTAAATGGGAGGTAGGGACGTGGCTTGAGCTCCTCAGACTCCCCTCTGAACATCCCATTCCTCTCTCCCTGCCTCCCATCCTCCTAGGACAGAGCACTCATCTGCCCAGGAGCCTTGACTCCTTGGAACTTGTGCTCAGGAAAGTGGCTAGTAAAGTCATTCTCCTGCACCCGTATCAATCCATCAGCAAATTCTGTTAGCTCCCCCTTCCAAAAGCAACCAGAATCCACTTCCACCCTCCTGGCCTCAGACCTCCCTGGTCACCCTCCCTGGTCTCTTCCCAGGACTTCTGCAACAGCCTTCTCACTTGAGTACATCCAAGTCCCAGCACAACAGATCCTGTGGCCCCCTGTTCAGAACCCTGCACACGACCCTCATCCCACTCGGGGCCAAGCCAAAGCCCTTAGAGAGCATCTAGGAGGCCTCAGACGGCCAGAAACACTTCATATGATCTCTCTACTTCCACCACCAAGATTACCCTCCCTCCCCTTCTCCAGCCGCCTGGCCTCCCTTCTACGCCTCCAGATTGCCAGCCTGCTCCTATCTCAAGGCTTCTGCTGCCTGGGATGCTCTTCCCCCTGGACATCTGCAGAGCTAACTCTCTTGCCTTTCTTTCAAGTCTTTTACAGACCCTAACTTCTCAAGGAGGCCGACTCTGACCACCCTGTTTAAAAGTACAACGAATTTCCCTGCTCCATCCCTCCCCCCACAGCACTCCCAATCCCACCTAGCATACCTTTGGTTGAGTTATATTTATTTCTTAATTTATTGGGGGGGAACACTTACCACCTTCTAACCAACTATATAATTTACCTATTTATCATGTTTATATTCTGCCTCCCTCCATTAGAATATAATGTCCAAGCAGGCAGAGATTTTTACCTATTTTGTTCTACTGTTTTCCAAGTGCTCGACACATAGTAGGTGCTCAATATTTGTGGAATGAATGGATTCACACTGAAGAAGTATAAATAACTGATATAGCTCAACAAGTTCCCCATGCCTTTCATGCGTTCTCAAAGGGGACAGCCCAGGCGTTTGGCCCCCGGAAGGGATCATGGACAGTGGAAATTCACGCATCAGCCAGCTGCAGTGTGGAGGTCCTTTCCGAGACACCTGCCCCCAGATTACAGAAATGTCACCATATTGATATGGGCAAGAGCCTTCTTTGCCTGCTCACCAGCCGTTCCTGGCAGTGTCTCTGACAGGCTTTGGGGGTGGCATTAGAAGCTACTGTCTCCATCATCCATCTGTCAGGCTCGCACTGTCCAAGTTGTTAGGGAGACCAGCCAAGATCCAATCAATGAGAGATCAAGGAAGGGAGCCAGGGAAGGAGGAAAGGAGGAAGAAAAGGGGAGAAGAGGTACAGGGAGGGTAAGAGAGCCTGGCCCAGGCTGTGAATCAAGTGTCCGGGCAAGGGGCACCAAGTGACTAAAGCCTCGGCAACACCTGAGACAGTGAGTCATGGCTGAGTCTTCCTCTTCGGTGGGACAGGGTGGACTCCAGGAACGGCCCTGGGGATTTGCCACGTGACTAAAGCTGGCGTGGCCCTGCACTCTAGCACAACTGCTCAGCTGTCCAGACAATTGGTCACTCCTCTGTGTGCCTCCCCAGGAACCAGAGACAGAAGGTGGGCCTTGTGTGATGCTCAGGCACACACAGGAGCCAGCCTCAGGAAGAGGCAGGCCATCAGCAGGACAGGAGCTGCCTGCCACGGGGCCACTCTGCTCCATATCCTTCCATCTGCCCCCACCCTCACCTACCCGGCCTGAATGTTCACCCAGTGGAAACCTGTGCACGTTAGCTTGAGCCTGAGGGCTGGGAGAAATTGGGAACTCAGCCTGAAATAACTACAGCCAACGTTTATTGAGTTTATGTGTAGACATACGCAGTGTGCTGGGCTCTGCTCTAAGCCCTTCACGTGTAACTCAATCACTACCCACAGCATCTTGGAGGAGATAAGCAAAGGAGTGATAAGAGGATGTCACAACTTCCCCCTCACCCAAGGAAGGGGGTGCCCTGCCCTGAAGTCAGGCTCCTGGGTCACCTCAGGGGCCACAGGTCCTTCTGCTCTGTCTCCTGATGTGCACTCCCAAGTGACCCACGCCTCCTGAGGGATACAGTCCAGTGCAGCCTTCCGTATGCCGGCCCCTGGCTGGCTTCCAGAGAAGAGGAGGAATTATCCCTCCATTCCTGCCACCTCCAACCCCTCCCGCACTCCCTGACATCCCTCCCGCACAGGGGCTGGCCCATCACCACACCTCCTCCACCCCCAACCACTCTGCCTCTACTTGATTATTCAAGCATTAACCTCGGAGAATTAGTTTCTCACGACCTAAGTCCTGCCTCTGTGACCTTTGGCCAAGATTCGCCACATGGAGCTGGCCGTGGCGCTGTGGCCCAGCCTTCCTGGGAAAAGAGAGACACAAACACATGTCTGAAGGGGCAACAGGCAAGCAGGCACGTGGCAGGTCATGGCAGGTTGTGGCGGGTCGTGAGCGTCTGGCAAACAAGACAGAGAAATAAATGGCTGAGAGCAAGGTGGGGTGTTTGCGACCGAGAGCTGCCCCCCGAGCTATCAGGGGGCTGCCCCACAGGACTCTAAAATTCTGATTCCCGAAAGAGCTGCTTAGAGAGACAAACTAAATGCCCCAATGTTCAAACCGGCATTTGAGGGGCTGAGTACAGAGAAATAAGCACCTTGCGGTTTGAGGGAGGAGGGCGTACGTGTGCGTCTGGCTCCCCGTCTGCAATCCACGCAACCTGACGGCGTCCGCTCCACGCCTCTCCACAGCGCCTGCGGCTGCACGGGCATCTGTGTGTGAACTTGACCCAGCTCCAGCCCGCGACTCAATGGAAGTGTCAACTCAGGTAAGCCTCTCTCAGCTTCAGTTTCGTCATTTGTTAAATAAACGTGTCGGACTCCACTGGTTCTCACCCAGGCTACCCCTCAGAGTTACTTGGAGAACTTAAAATGTCATATCCCAAGGCCAGGCCTCACCAGAGAGTCACTGGCCTGTAGATGGGCAGGGACGTTCGGATGTTTTTAAAGCTCCCTGGGCGGTTCTAACATGCAGCCACGGGGCTGGGAGACACTGAAGCCCCTTCCAGCTCTAAGATGCTCTGCTCTCGGGCCAGGGCGGTTTAGGACGATAGCTAAAAGTGTAGGTGGACTTCAGAGTGAGACAGATGAAGACTCTGGTTCCGCACTCACCAGCTGTGTGACTTTGAACAACTGAGTTAACCTCCCAAAGCCGCCTCACTGCAATGAGATTGATGACAAGTCTACCTCACTGATCCTGGGAAGACTGAGTTAAATAATTCATGCATGATTCTCTGCAAAGTGCCCGGCTAGTTGCGTGCTCTACAAAGGGTGTCCGTCCCGTGTGTGCATCACACACAGGTGTCGGAGGCTATGATCAGCAGTCCTCACAGGTGTTAACTAAAAGCACATAGCTCTCCCATCCAGTTGATTCTTAACTCACTCACTGAGCAGTGAGCTGGCTTGAGCCGTTTCCCTCCCCCTCCCCCAGGGAAGCCCCAGGCCCCAAACTGAGAATCTGTGCTCTGTGCATTCCACCCTTTTCCTTAGGGGAGGTAAACTCCCCCCAGCCGTGACCAGATGGGCATAGAAGGGAAGGCGCTCAGGGGGCCGCCAGAGCTAAGCTCCCTGGCAGAAAAGGGTGCTTCCAGCCTTCCCAGACAGCGGGGACAGTAGTGTTTACAAACACAGAGGACAGAGGAGCAAGGGTGAGCTGACAGCCTTATTGCTTTATGGCCTTCAAGAGTTAGTAAACTCAGAGTCCAACACCTGATAAAGAAAGCTGGTATGGACAGCAGATTTGCAAATGAACTCTGGACACTGCCCAGCCAGTCTCAGGGCAGTAGAGAAAAGGCACTTCTCACCGGCCCTCTGCTGTCACAGATCAAAGTCTGGTCAATCTCCCATCAGACAAGGGTGCTAAGTTCTTACCCAATCTAATTCTTTCCCCTTAAAACAGAATTCAAAACTGACCCCCTTTCTGATCCAAACTATTGATAAAAAGATTTTTATAACTTGGGAAAATGTTTAGGAGATACCGTTAACTCTACAGAAAAAAAAAGTACTCAGAAAACAGGGAGAAAATAGCCAAAATGTTAGCATTTCCCATTTCTTTCTATTTCTTTATGTGCTCTCATCTTCCATAATGAGCGTCTTTCACTAGAATAATCAGTAACAGTAAAATAGAAAGACTCAGGGTGAGGAGAGTGATTTTTGTCCACTATCAGCGGTCTTTGATCAGTCCTTCCTTCCTCTGATCCCTCCTTCACGTGAAAAAGCCCTTCCACTAAACCCAGTGACTGCCTGAGAGTTTGCTCTGTAAGTTTTCTAAATCGTCACAGATTTCACAAGGTATGGTTTCCCCTTCTTAAGTATTGCATCTTGGGGCAGGGACTGTTACGTCAAGAGAGCACGTAGCACAGTTCCTCAGTAAATGTGTGCCCTGAAAAACTGTGAAAGAGGAAGGAAAGGAGGCAGGAAGGGAGGGAGGGCTGAGTAACTACCAGCACCTTATCTTCCTGATTCATGTATTGGGGCAAAGCAAAAAGAAAGAAATAGAGTCAGTTCTCGATTTATCTGTATTTTGGGAGAAAGAAGTGAGGGTAACCAAAATGACCACCCTCATCCAAATTTGCCTCTCCTGTGCATTTCTCGCAGGATAATACCACCTGATCGTGGTTTTTCCCATCGCTAACTCAGAAATTTTATACCCAGCAGCTGACATTGTTCACATACAAATGCGCATATATGTTCATGACTATGATGTTACATCTCTGTGTCACGTATGTGCATGGTCTCCAATAAGAGACTATAAGCTCCCTGTAGCTAGAAGTGCCAGATAAAAATATAAGAATCCCTGTTAAATTAGGATCTCAGATAATCAAGGAATAGTTTTGTGGTATAAGTAGGCTCTACATATTGCCTGGGGCATACTTATACTAAAATATTGTTTATTGTTTATCAGAAATTGAAAGTTTACTGGGCTTTCTCTCTCTTTATTTGCTAATTCTGGCAACCTCACTTGCAATAGGTTGTTCTCCCAGTTCCATGACTTCCAGACTTTTCCTAACATGGTTGTCTTCCTCTAGAAAATCTTCCATCTATTAATAATCTTCCTAACATAAGATGGTCATCTTCCTCTAGAATATCTTCCATCTGTTAATAATCTTCCTAAAATATGATGCTTTGAAGTAAGCACAGGTTCCCTGGGTTCTGGATGCCTTGACATCATGGTGTCATCCTCTGGGCAAAGAGTCCTTTTGTCAAAGGCCACTCGAGGTAAAGGACCGAGAACTGAACTAACAGTGCAGAGTTGGGCCTATCCCTCCATCATCTGGAGACTGCATGAGTGCTTCTTGGGCATTGTAGGCTACATTTACTGCCTTGTTTAAGTACTACTCCAGCAAGAAATCACTGTGCATTTTCCCGAGAGAACATAAGGGAACAAAATATTTTCCTAACTCTTGCTAAATACCAGGCACTAGGCTAAGCAATATAGATAGATAGATCCATTATAAATATAGATATAGATATAGATATAGATATTATCTCATTTAAGCATCACTGCAGTCCTTTACCATGGCCCTTTGAAGGAGCTATTATTATCCTCTTTTTTATAGCACTATTAAGTAGCTTGTACAAGGTCCCAAAGCTAGTGTTTTAGGATATGCTATGCTGTAAGCAATAAATTAGCCATAAAATCTCAGCAGCTTAACATAACAAAAGTTAATATGTTGCTCCCGCAAAGAAACTGCAAGGCAAAGGTCAGGGGAGGGGCCCCCTGTTCCACACAGTCACTCTGGGACTTGTGCCATATTGTAGCTGTGCTAACCAGGACACATGGCCTTAAAGGTCTTGGCAGCAAGGTCAGAGACAGCACGGAGGAACTCTCCCCACTTATTCCACGCTTCAGCTTACAACCTACTGGCCAGAACTACTCACAGGGCTCCTCAGTAATCTTCAGAGGAAAACAAGGTGCACGTGGTGAACACATAGCATTGTGTACCAGAACTAGCATATGGTAAAACCAGAATGCAACGGCAGATCTTTAAGCTTCCAAAGTCCATGATCTTTTCACTATAACATTTAAGCCCCCAAGATTGAAGGAATCTATTTTTCATAAAGAGAAAGTGTCATATGGTATATTTTGTAGAAAACAAAACCTCAAGGAAACTGGTAGGAAAAGCAGATGTGGTGAATATTCTAGATTTGCAAAACCTAGAAAATGACAGGAATGCCCCCCTAGAAATCCTTAAAAGCATAGATGAGACTTCTGCAAATGACAGCCAGATGGTATGTATCTATGAGACACGTATGCCGCTTCAGTCTCTAAGAGAGACACCACTGGGGGTGGCAGCAGGGCTTCAAGGAGAAGATTCTGATCTGTTACAGGGTGATCAACCATTCTGGATTGCACAGGACTCCTATCATTTTGGCTTTAAAAATTCTACGTCCCGAAAACCCTTCACTCCCAGGCAAATTGAAACAACTGGGGCCGGGCGCCGTGGCTCACGCCTGTAATCCTAGCACTCTGGAAGGCCGAGGCGGGCGGATCGCTCAAGGTCAGGAGTTCGAAACCAGCCTGGGCAAGAGCGAGACCCGTCTCTAATAAAAATAGAAAGAAATTAATTGGCCAACTAAAAGTATATGTAAAAAATTAGCCGGGCATGGTGGCACATGCCTGTAGTCCCAGCTGCTTGGGAGGCTGAGGCAGGAGGATCCCTTGAGCCCAGGAGTTTGAGGTTGCTGTGAGCTAGGCTGACGCCATGGCACTCACTCTAGCCCGGGCAAGGGAGCAAGACTCTGTCTCAAAAAAAATAAATAAATAAATAAAAATAAAAATTGGAACAACTGATCACTCTGGTTGTACATCAATATTTTTCTCCCAGACAGCTTTTGAAAGTGTCACTTCAGCAAACTCTTCATGAAGATGCACAATGATCTGAGAAAGTAAAGTTTGCCCCGAGTCCAAGAAAGATCTGGTTGTAAACATCACATGGGAATAGCAGTTCCCTTCATGGAACTTAGCAGAGCAGTTGTCTTCATGGACTTGGGGGAAAAAATAGCATGGCAAGTGGCTTTTGTTCTGGGGACAACTCCACTGCTGCAGCCTTAGGTGCAGAAAGTTTTTCCCAGCCAAGTCACATCACTGACCCATAGTTAGCTTGTAGACACACTAACAACTCTGCCTTTCAAAAGTTAAATGCCATTAAAACAGGTTGCCCCCTCTTGAATTTGTGTCATTCTTAAGGTGTGTGTGTGAGTATACACACACACACAGACACACACGCATAGCTTTGCACTTTGCCTGCTACGTTTCCTCTTTTCATTGATAGTTCTGGCTTGTGCTTTGTTCACTATGAGTTGGATTTGGTATGGACTTTATCCTGCACGTTCTCCATCATGTTCAGGTTAAAGTCTAAAGTCTTCAGCCAGACGCTCAGGGTTCATTTTAGGCCCTGATTCACACAGACCCCTTCACTCAAGTGCTTTGATTCAGCGACTTGCTTCCTTGAACACACTTAGGTTTGATTTGTCCAACTCTGCCTGTCTACACTGCCCTATCCACCTCATATGTACTTGGCAAAGTCCTAAATCCAAGACTCAGATCAGATTCCTGGTCAGTGGTGGCTTCTCTGGTATTCTCTGTAAATTCTTCCCTAACTTTAGCAACTGGACCTTACCTATACAACCCAATCAGCAGTGAGTTCTCTTCTGATTTGCAAATCCCTTTTCTAAATACCTCAAATTTGCACACTTATGTTTGTTCAATTTTTAATTATTTTGTGATTTTTCCCCCAAACATGGATTGTAAACTCCTTGAGGTCAAGGATAAACATTGAATGCATAGCCCAGTATTTGCACATAGTAGGTACTCAATAAGCAGATATTGATTTAATAGCATGAATTCTCAGGGCAAGGGAAAACCAAATATAGAAAATGCTTAAAGAATGTGATGCCATGAATACTACTCCCTAATTCCTTCTCAGGACAACTTAGAGAGAAAATTACCCAGAAAAAGAAATACCAATTTCTTTCCCCTAAGAATAGGAACCTAGGAAAATTCATGATAAACTGATCCACTCAGCAGCAGAATTCAAAGCCTATGCAGCCTTGAGTTATATGCCAACTTCTTATTTTATCCACCATGGCTGGTATGTAGGGATGGGAATGACAGGAAGCAAACTGGTGGCCCTTTTGGTATTTAGAACTGAAATAGTTCTGGGGCCAGGCCCATAGATCAAGGCACTCAAAGCCTTAAGCCCCAGCTGTTAGAACCTTGAGAGGTGATGAAAGAGGTTTAGGGGAGAGCAAGGCACAGATGCACAGAGGGTCTTAGGAAGCAAGAATCCCTAATGTTCTTAGGACTCTATGTCACTCCCAAAGAGTCAGGAAACTTGTGTAGCAAAATGTCTATCAGTCACTGCCTGTCCCTGTGCTGCCAATGGTAACATGGCCCACTGGCAGTTTCATGCCCATCCAATCTTTGGCTAATGAGCACCAAGCACAGTACACTAAAAGCACCTCCCCACAACCAAATGGGTTCCAGGAATGTGTATTTCCCCAAGTCCACTACCTGGGGTTCAAGAGCATCACAGGGGACAACAGGAGCATCCAGGGGCAGCTTCTCTCATCTACCACCCCCCACCACCCTGCCATGTGTCTAATCTGCTGCTTTTCTGGTCTTTCTGTCTGGGTCTTTGACAGTGCTCCTTATCCCTCCAGTGGTTCTGGGGCTCTGGATTGTGGATCTGAATCCTCCCAGCAAATCAGTCTTTATATTGACACCCCCACCCCCAGCTCTGTCTGGCACTCATTGGCAGGGCCTGGACTTTTCTTCCAGTTTTCCTCATCGCATTTCAGCAGACCCTTCTGACTTATGACCCAGAAGCATTTATCCACTCAACAAATATTTATCGAGCACCCACCAGATGCCAGGCACCCAGCAACACAGCAGTAAACAAGTCAGACACAAGCACTGTCTCATGGGGCACAGCCATTAAACTCATAATTACCAAATAATTTATTAATTTTGCAACCAGAGTAACCTCAACTTCTAAAGCCATCTACGAGTCACTCTTTACTATCCAAATAACAGTAATTCTGGGAATTCTAGGCTTAGATGCTAACAGTCAAATCCATTCTGGTTGCTGCTGCCCTCAAACACTTCCAGCCTTCTTGGAACCCTTTCTCCATGCTGCCCCCAATCTCTCCAGACTCTTTTGGCCCCCAAAGCAAAGCAGGAACACATGATCTACATAGACAAGGTGAAGGAACCCTAATCTTGTTGGGGATTAGGGCCACTAAAGTCATACTCAATCCGCAGAAGATACCAGAAAGGTGTGACACCAGGCAGAGGAAGAGCCTGACCTCTTTTAGGGGTAGGAAGAAGGGGTGGAAACAGCCTGGGCAAGGTGGGGGGTTGAAACTAGGGCAGGAGAGGCAGGCAGAGGCCAGGTCACATAGAGGGAAAGGTTCCCGACCCTAGTTATGTATGAGGATTTTTTGGAATTTAAAAAAATATTCTGCAGCCTAGGCCCTACCCCAGGATATTTAACTGGTCTGGGATCGGGCTGAGGAGTTTGTATTTTTTAAAGTTCCTCAAGTGATTCTAACACGTAACCAGGGTAAAGAAAACATAGGACCTTGGAACCAGCCAGAGAGACAGCACTGAATGGTGAAGAACATGGACCCTGGAACCAGACGTCCTGGTTTTGAATCCTCTCTCTGTCACTGACCAGCTGTGTGATCCCAGGCACCTTGTTTAAGCTTTTTCTTCCTCAGTTTCCCCATCTGAAAAATGGAGAGAATAGTTTATCCACTTTACAGAGTTGTCTGTAGGCTTCATAAGTTAATGCACACAAAGGTCCCAGAAAGCACACAGTAAGGGTGCAATGACTTTTAGCTTTGACCGTCCTATGGGAGCACTGATGGCACGTTGGCCTGGGCCGGAGACAGTGGACATGGAGAGAAGTGGATGGAGTTCTGAAGAAAAAAATCAAGGATTTCATTTGGCATGTATTAAGTTAAAGACACCCTATTATCCAAGAAGAGATACCAATCAGACAGCTTAATATGTAAGCCTGGAGCCCAGCAGAGACAAATTTCAAAATCATTAGCATATAGAGCTGTGCTGTCCAGTACAGTAGCCACCAGCCACACACAAGTGCTTAATTTAAATTTAGATTAATTAAGATTAAATGAAATTAAAAACTCAGTTCACCCACCACTTTAGCCACAGTTCAAGTGCTCAGTAGCCACATGTAACTAGTGGCTACCACAGCGGACAGTGCAGACATGGAACATTTCCATCACTGAAGTAAGTTCTGTAGGGAGCGCTGAGAGCGTCCCAAAGCATGGAACTGTAGGAAATCATCTAGAAAGTGGCTCACAATTCTGGCTGCACACTAAAATCACCCCAGGAATTCAGAGTTGATTCATCTTGGGGAGCTCCCAGGCACTGGTAGTTTTTAACAGCTCCCAGGACGATTCTAAAGTGGAGCCAGGGCTGAGAACCACTGACCCAGGGAAACAATGTAGATGGAAGCAAGGGATTGTGTAAGGGCCTGGACGGCTCCAACACTAAGGACAGTGACTCTCAACCTCTGCTGCATGGTGGAATCACCTGTAGAGCTTTAAAACTCACTGGTGCCTGGGACCTGTGTGGACAGACTTCTGATTTAATTGGGTTGGTGCCCAACCTGGTCTTCACGAATTTTAAAAGCTCCCCGGGTGATTCTAATGTGCATTCAAGGTTGAGAACCACTGATTGATAGAGCAGAAGGGGGTGACAAAGAAGACCTAGAGGAAGAAAGTAATGTGGTAAGATGAAAAGCAGGAGAGTGTGGTGTCCCTGAAATAAAGAGAAAAAAGTGTGTCTATGAGAAAGAAAGGATTATATCTGTTGACTGCTAAAAAATCAGTAAAGTGCCATTAGATTTTAATGGAGTGGTAGGAATGAAAGCCAATGGGAGTGGGTAAAACAGCGATGCATTGGAAAGAAGTGGATACAGTGTTTGTAGACAACTACTAATAAACTGTTGGAGTTATGAAGAGAAGCAAAGAACTCTGGCAGCATCTGGATAGTGATGCGGGGTCATGGACTAGGGTTTTTAAGATACAAATTTTAGAGTATGTTTGTATGCTGGCGAAATGTACTCTAATAAAGAGGGAGAAAGTGATGGAAAGATCTGGCAGGAGGTTGATTTCTTACCCAAAATCCATACTCAATGTTAGTGACTGAATGTTCATGTCCTCCCACCACTACCACCAGCCCAGATTTGTAGGTTGAAGCACTAAGCCCCAGTGGGGCTGTGTTTGGAGATGGAGTCTCTAGGGAAGTAATTAAGGTCAAATGAGATCATATGGGTGGGGGCCCAATCCAATAGGATTAGTGTCCTTATAACAAGAGACACCAGGGAGCTCAGTCATGCTGCGTCTCCTTCTCTTCCTCCCTCCAAAGGAGCCAGCACCTTGATCTTGAACTTCCAGCCTCCAGAATTGTGAGAAAACAGATGTCTTTTT
This sequence comes from Lepilemur ruficaudatus, assembly GCA_963574885.1. NCBI lineage: Eukaryota > Metazoa > Chordata > Mammalia > Primates > Lepilemuridae > Lepilemur > Lepilemur ruficaudatus. The sequence goes on from CAUYRT010002312.1 coordinate 77,941, forward strand.
GTTTAAGCCACCCAGTTTAAAGTATTGTTATGGCAGCCAAGAATATTAATATACCGCCTTCCTCTTTGGGTTTTTAAAAACATCCCCAGTGTTTTTCAAGTTCTCAGGGCAATGGCCCTATCCTCAGCTCAGAGCTAAATACTGATTCACTTCAACCAATTGTCTTAGTCTGTTTGGGCTGCTACAACAAAATACCTTAGACTGAGTAACTTATTATATAAACAACAGAAATGTATCTCACACAGTTCTAGAGGCTGGGAAATCTAAGATCAAGGTGGAGTGAATCAAATCACCCAAAGAGAGAATACAGAATAAGGAAAGAGGCTCCAGGACTGAGTCCTGAGAAATGCTGACATTTATAGTTTGGATAAAAAGAAAAACTGAGAAAAAGATACTGAGGTGTGTCCAGAATAGGGTAGAAGGAAACTAGAATATGGTGTCATGGAAGGCAAGGAGAATGTGTTCCTAGAGGAAGGGAGTGGCCAACAGTTCCTAGGCATGACATGAGTATGGGATCATTACATAATCATTTATCCTCTGGCTCTTGCCTACTACTTTCTCCTCATTTCCCAAAATCCATCCTTCATGCTCTGACACCAGTCTTGCCTAACTCCTCTTGGACCACGCCATGCTTTCTCAGGCATCCTTCCTTCTTAATGCAGTCCTCTCTTATTCAAGGCCTCCTCTACACCTGAACACCACTCCCTCCCAGAGCCCCTTGGTGAATACTGTTCATCCTTGGACATCCTAAGCAGTTCAGGAATCAGTCACTCTCAAGAGTTCTTCAACCACTTCCTCCCCAAATTGAATCAACACATTTCTCATTCTATTCTACGTGTTTACCTAGCATATATCTCTATTGTGGTGCTCATCCTAGTATACTATAATAACTTGCTGGCAGGTCTGTGCCCTCTACTTGACTATAAGCTTCCTGAAGGCAAGAATAGTCTGTAGTCTGCTTTCCATACCTGTGAGCAACACAGTGTCAGATGCATGACTAGCTTCAACAAATACTTCTGGACTTTATGGGAAGTTGCCTAAATGTCACCTAGCGAATACAATATCCTGGGCTAGAATAAAGGATCATGGGAATTGCTGACGTGGAACAGGAGGCAAAGACAACTGAACGATAACAGCTAGAATTTATTTACTGCTTCATTTGTGCCAGACACCACTAAGACCTTTGCAGGGCTCTATCTCACTCAGTCTTCACCACACCCCATTTAATAGGGACTATCATCACTCTCACTTTACAGATGATGAAATAAAGGCTAGAGAAGTTAAGTCACTTGTCCAAAGTCAAACCCTAGCAAGTGGAGGAGTCAGAAATTGAACGAACCCAGGTCTGCTCAACTCTAGAGCCCTATACACTTCAGTCCAACCAGTATTTGAGCTTTGGGGAAATTTCTTATGCTGATTCAAATTTGTATAGTGTTGCTATCTGGAAGTGGCATATAGACAGCAAAGTGCAGGTGATTCTAGCCACGCCACCCTTGGCTGTGCAAGGCTCCCAGCACAGCCTGCACTCGCCAGCAGCTGGCGGCTCTGCTTGACCAGAAACCATGAGGGACAAAAGCAAAAGTCCATGAAAAGTCTGTCCTTCAGCATTGATTAGTCCCAGGGGTAGGCTGGAGAGTGCCCCAGAGTTAGCCAATGGCTGCAATGCCAGACACTAAGTTGGGAGTGGAAGTGAAAGGTAAGGAGGCCAGAGTGGGAGAGAACTAAGCCAAGCTGTCAGGACTTGGGCAATTTCCACTCTAATGCTCTGAGCCAAGGACAGGTCACCGTGCCTAAAATAACCTCCCAAAAGAGCCTTAACTGGTCATTTCGCAATCTCTATCCCAGCACTGACTTTTTGGTCAGTGTAACTCGCATTGATTGGGCCTTCATTATATGTTAGCACCATGAAAGATACAAAGCTTTGGTCTCCCACAGAGCCGAGACAAACCCCCAGGAAACAATGAGAGAACTGTATAAAACAGTAGACAATCCAGTGCCAACCTGTGCAGTATGAGCCCCAAAGGCAGCTGAAATTCACAGAAAGGAGAGATCCGGGTGTGCTGTGACAGGCAGTGGTGGCTTCTTGGAGCACATGAACTTGAATTTGGCCTCAAGGAAAGAAGAAAGGAAGGACAGCATTTCAGATAGGAAGAACAGTGTGAGCAAAAGCGAGGTTGCGGCAATGAAGACGAATTGTTCCTTGGCTTGTAAAGGAAGCCCTTTGTGGAGCGAAGGGTACCTGTGGAAGAAGAATGGGAGATAAAGTTAGACGGGTAGGGAAGATCAGACCATAGAGATCCTGCATTCCAAAAATATTAGATCAAGCAAATTCAACATGCAGAATCTTGTAGTTCATCATGTAGGCAATGAGAAGTCATCTCAGTCTCAAAACAGGCAATTAACAATAAAAAATAAAATTTTAGGAAGATTAATTTGGTGGTAAGGATTAGAATAAGAAGGATTAGAGATAAGAGGACTAAAGACCAAAAGCTATTAACCCAAAAACCTATGCACTTCTCTGAGCATCCACTAAAAGTCAGACTGCAGGCAAACATAATGAACATAGTCCCTCCCTTTCAGGGCTTCACAGGCCAGAGGAAGCTACTCACTAATCCCATAGTCACCCGTTAAGAATCTACTATGTGCCCAGGATTACACTGTGCACTGGGGAACACAGTGAATGACAGAACAAAGACCCAGCCCTCGTGAAGCGTATCCTGCATGTGTGTGGAAGACAACACAAAACCAACCAAATAATGACACCAATATAAAGTCAGGTAACAAGTGCTATGAAGAAAAACTGAAGGTAGGGTAACAGGTGGGGAGTGGTGGGATGGAGTGGTCTGGGAAGGCCTCTTTAGCAAACTGCCACAATATTTCAAGCCCAGAGAACAAGTAAAACGATGTCAACTGACAGAAATCAGGATATTGAGAAGAGGATCTCATTTGTAAGAGTATGCAGAAGGTGGGGAGTCTTGTTTCAAGTGTGTCGAGCTGTGATCACAGCAAGGTATCCATAAAGAAATGTCTAGACTCTAGAACTCTATAAGATCAGAGAAATCAAAGTTAGACAAGTAAATTTAAAAATCATCCATTGATATTTGAGTGATAAGAAGCCTTCTTTCCAAAACTAGTTTACATGAAATGAAAGTAGCTCAAGGACTAAAAATTTCTTTCAAGTGGGGTATAAGATACACAAATAGGTTATCATATCTCCTATGATGAGCTCCTCCCTCCAGCCTCCTGGGATCCTAGGGGTGGGCAGGGACTTTGCATAAACAGCAGGCAGCTGGTAACAAAATACAGTAATTGAAGTTCATACACAACCAACCATCCAAAAGGCCTCTGTCTCCTGTTTCTTCCTTCCCCAAGGCAGTTATCCCTTGGACCACACATTGTCCTGTTTGTGATTTTTCCCTCTGCAGATCGCTCTAGGTGATGTAATGTCTTGGAGAAAGAGATTTGGAAAGCAGAATAAACAAATTTTAAACTGGCTCTTCCTGCCTTCCTAGAAATGGCAAGAATTAGAAGTTAGGATAAATGTAAGGGCAGAGTGACTGTTTCAGTTTGCCCGAAACTGTCTCAGGTTTAGCACTGAAATTACTCCATCTCAGCAAATCCCTCAACCCTAAGCAAAATACGATGGTTAGTCACCGTATGGCTTGGTCTGACCTGTGTCTCACCTGCATGATGCAGCACAATGCCTTACTTCTCTAAAAGTGACGTCAGTCCCATTAAAGTATGTGTTTAGTTTCCAAGTCTTACCTAACGCACTTCTTCCCTAGGAGTTGGGTTGGTTTTGCCCACCCAGACAGAGCTGTGCTCAGAAATTCCCAGGCATGAGTTGCCACTGGATTCCTTAGTCTTCTAGTCCCATGATCTCCCAGTCACAGCTACCACCTAAACCAGGAATAGGAATATCAAATCCACTGGTGACTTCCGTCCATGGCACCTACTGTCCCCTCTGCCCAGTTCTTGCCAGCAAGCTGGTGAAGCCTGGTGATCAAAGTCAGATTATCAAAGAAGGAAAGAGGGGAACTCATCTGATGCCCTAACACATCATAGGAAAGGGGAACCCCAGGTAAATGACAGCCTGCTGACCTAGGAAGATGTGTGGTTTGCGTCTTTGAGTTACAGAAACACCGGAAATGCTTATAAGCCAATTTCGGAGTTTTGGGTCCCAAGCTGAGCTGACTCACCTTCAGAATGGAAACCAAGTAAAAGCCCTCGTATCAAGACACACATCATATGCTCTTCCAGAAGCCACTAGTTTTGGAACACTCACAGATATTGGGAAAGCTCACAAATCATTTCTGCCAGTTATTAGAGACTGTGCTCTGAAATTATAAGGAAGATTCAAAGAAAATGCCAAAACTAATACTAAACTTGGCTTGGACCTTTGTTACAGAACTTCCCTGCCTGACAATATTAAAAGAACAATAAGCAGGAGACACAGTCCTGCAGGAATAATCCCTATTTGGCTGCTGGTCACCTTGACTGCTCATGTACAGACTAAAATGTAGGATTTTAAATAGGCTACTCAGAATGTGACCATTCTCCACACGCAAACCCTTACCTGAACTACTATTAATATCACATAATAGCCAAGGCAAGGGGTAGTCATTATTATTGCATTTTTTGACTGATTTGTCTGGGAAATTGCCTCAAACCCCAAAGAAAGGTTACTGTTAACATTTCGAAAAACTAAAATATTTGAGCCCTTTGCCCTGTCCCTCCCCTCAGGGCTCAGTCTGACTGACTGTGAAGGCTGTTGCAAGATTGCATCACTGGCCTTTGCGATTTTCTGGACAGTCCGATTTCCCCTTCCTCCCCTGCCCTCTCCCTTTCCCTACTTGAAGCCCTTTGGCCTGTTAGCCTCTCCTTTTCCCCTACTTTGCTAACTCTGGCACATCGATAACCAAAGCTAAATTAGAACCACCACCCCACCTCCAAGGGGATTATGGTTAATCATAGTCAAAATTAATCCTATACCCTCCTGCTTCCAAGAGTACTGCCACTTTTTGGCTTCTTACCTAAACTGTCTCTTCCACACCCTTCTGCCTCTAAATTGCTTCTGTGATAAAAACTGGGCTGGCATAATGCAGTTGCAACCCCAGACCTGGGGAAGTGGCAAAGAATTATTGAGGAGAGCATGAAATCTTTCCACTCTAGACCAGCAGACAAACTTTTACCAACAGCCCCCTTCTATGCCTGCCTCCCCCAGCCCCCAAATCCACTTCTCAAGTGGGAGTGGGGGCAATTTGGGTTTAATGGCTGTCCCTGGACACACAGAGGTGTGTATAGAAACACCTTGCAGGCACAGAGACTAATCCCTTCCTCTCTCTCTCTCTCTCTCTCTCTCACACACACACACACACCCACACACACACACACATACACACAAATACACACCTTCCTGTGCATAAAAGGGCACCCTCTGTGAATAGTTTTCTATCAAGTGACTCTAACAATGCATGCATCTCTGAATAAAAACAATGGGCAGGAAAGAAGCAGTGTGGGCACATACTGCTTTATCCAACACCTGGAGACCCATTCTATGCTTGTTACCCAGATCCCTCCCCCTTGCTTTCTCTTAAGGATTGCCACAAACGTGGGAAGGTGACAACTCTTTCTAAACAAAAATGAAAGATTTCTCCTTCAGGTAGAACCCCCAGATTTCCTCATTAGAAGTCCTTTGCAAGCTGTGCACCCACTACCACCGACATCACTAAGAAAGGATTGTCTCATTAGAAATGTCCGCGGACACTTCCCTGGGCCCAGGTCCTCCCAGCTGTGCACGACCAGAGTGGAGCCTCCAGGCGCAAGCCTGCCGTCGTGTGCACCCCCGCTGCAGTGGCCCGTTCCCAGGTCCCCCAGCTCACACAGTCGGGGCGTGTGCAGCTCGTGGCCACCTCCTGCCAGGTCCCAGCCAGGTTCCACCGCCCTCTCCCCCTTCCCCCTCCCCCTCTTCCGCCCCTTCTTCCTCACCCTCTTTCTCCTCCTCCTCCCCCTCCTCCCGGCTCTGGCTCGAGCGTTGCTGGCTCTGGCCCGGAAGCCGAGGAGGCGGGTCTCGGAGAAAAGATATAAAGCTGGACCGGGGAAGGTGATAAGACGCCAGCTGCGGAGTCTCCTTCTGGAAGAGCTGCAGCTGCCGAGAAGGAGGAGAACGTCGAGGCTTGCCGGACCGACGGACACTCAGACCGCCGCCGCCCCCAGCTCGCGCTGCCTCCTGCTCGCGCTGCGCCACTAAGGTGAGCCCCGCCAGGGGCGCGGGGACCTGGGCTGGGGCTGGCGCTGCGTCCCGGGGAGGCCGCCTTCCTCCGGGCCCTCCCCAAGAGAGCTGAGGGATGGGCGCCTGGGAAGCTGCAGCCCTCCTTCGGTGGCTTAAGATCCCCTTGTCCTGCTCCGCTCCTCCTGCAGGTCACTCTCGTCCCCAAGAGCCCAGAGCCGAGATGGAAACGGTCCAGGAGCTGATTCCTCTGGCCAGGGAGATGATGGCCCAGAAGCCCAAGGGGAAGCTGGTGAAGCTGTACGTGCTGGGCAGTGTGCTGGCGCTCTTCGGCGTGTTGCTCGGCCTGGTGGAGACCGTGTGCAGCCCCTTCACCGCCGCCAGCCGCCTGCGGGACGAGCAGGCAGCGGCCGCCGAGCTGCGGGCCGCCCGGGAGCGCCAGGCTCTGCGGACGCAAGCCCTGCAAGAGAAAGGCAAGCAGCAGGAGGCGGTCCTCTGTGGCCGGGCCCTCTCCAACCGGCAGCACGCCTCCTAGGAGCCTTGGGAGAGCAACTGAGGCGGGGCAGAGACAGAGAGAAAGAGACTTGAGAGACAGAGACTGAGCGCACACAAGCCTGACTCAGCTGGGAGAGAGCAGGAGCCACGCTCTGGTTGCTGCTCCCACTCACTTGGGAGAAGCAACTGACGTCTAGAACTGCCCTGCGACAGGGATCCACCAAAAGGAGTCTGGGATTGAGTTTTGCTGCTATGCAGCAATGCATTGTGATAACGTGTCCAAAACTGTGTATCTTTGAGTTATCTAAATGCATGTACCATATAACACTAGGGAGGAAGGAGAGATGCTTTTTATATTATTATTACTATTATTATTATGACCACCATTTTGCAATAAATTTTATACTATATCTCATTATTCATTTCCTGAAGGGTGGGGTGACAGGATGGGCAGCAGGGAGGGTGGACATACTTGTGATGGAGGTCTCCCTGAGCACTGTGGAGGGAGCGGCTTTCTGAAAGTCAGACAACACTTGCTTCTCACCTGGGAACTCTGATAATTGTTATTACATGCTTATAAAGTCTGTTGAGGACTCGTTTTTGCTTCACGAAGAGGGTGAGAAGAGAGAAACTTCTGTAAGTTCCACGAGCCTTAGCATTTTAAGATCAGAAAATAAATCAACTTCTGACCTAGGGCAAGTAAGTGGAAGATAGAATAATTCAAAGGCAGAAAAGATATTTGCCTCTCACACCTGTGCACCTGAGGTTCCCATGGCTGATACCTCTTTCTTCCTAACTGTATTTTACAGGGGGCGGGGGAAGGGAAGGGGTGGAGAAGGGAGCAGAGGGAAGGAAAGGGGAAGAAAAAGAAAAAAGGAAAACCTAGCTACCTGGCAGGATAAGAGGCAAGCTCCCAAGAAGACGTAATCAGATGATGAGACTAGCTCTACCCAGCCTTCCTCCCCACTAGCTCAGACCATAGTAAGAAGGTCCAGGCTAGAAAAAGACTGGCTGTCACAGACCTGAGTCCTCTTCCTCCAGGGACAGAGCTTTCTCTGTAGCAATAACTAATTCAGTGGTTCTATAGGGCTCAGCAAAGGAAATTTGAAATCAGGGCTCGTAAAGAGGTAGCCAGGAGCCAAGTGCATGGGCCTGATGCCACTCTCCTTGCTTTTGTAATGTTACCTACCCTAACCAGGGACAGATATTTTACTCTTGTCGTCAACAGCTATGCATTTTTTGCCAACCATACCAATGGCTCATGCCATTGCCTCTGATCAGACTCTGCCCCCGACTACCCACCTACACACATACATACAAGTTCATTTCATTTCTGCCAACTCAAATCCTAACCAGCATTCCTGGCCCTGATCACTGCCATCTATCCCCTAAATCTATCCTTATCGCTCCCCAAGGAAAGAGCTATCAGATCTGCTTCCATCTCAGCTTTCTTGCCTGATTTCTCAGGCTCGCAGCATGAACCCTGGGACCCTCCTATTTCCTTTTGGTGCTTTGCACCTTTATTCACATTGCTCTTTCCACCCAGTAGCTCCACATCTTCTGAAAAACCATACACCTCAAATTCTCCAAGAGAGGTATGATTTCAAATACAGGTATTCTGACCATTGTCAAACTATATATCAAATTATGTGATCCAGTTTTTGGATTAGAAAGTAATGCCTATATTTTGGGCATTTTCCTATATATAAAATACAATTGCCTAAATATATAGGTAATGCCTATATCTTTGATTTAAAAGAAAATGCCCCGACCGGGCGTGGTGGCTCACGCCTGTAATCCTAGCACTTTGGGAGGCCGAGGCGGGCGGATCGTTTGAGGTCAGGAGTTCGAGACCAGCCTGAGCAAGAGTGAGACCACATCTCTACTAAAAAAATAGAAATTAGCTGGACAACTAAAAATATACATAAAAAATTAGCTGGGCATGGTGGCACATGCCTATAGTCCCAGCTACTCGGGAGGCTGAGGCAGAAGGATCACTTAAGCCCAGGAGTTTGAGGTTGCTATAAGCTAGGCTGATGCCTGGGCAACAGAGCAAGACTCTGTCTCAAAACCTAAAAATAAGAAATAAAAAAAATAAAAGAAAATGCCCCATGCCCATTCATGTTCTAACTACCCAACCCAATCAAGTCTGAGCTACTAAACTATCTGTTCTCACTGACCTCATTTCTCTGAGTTCTTAGGTTTCATACAATCTGGGTCTCAGACTGGATCACTCAGTAATGGACTTTTTTTTCCAGTTGTTTTTTAGTGGGCCTGGTCATGTCTCTTATAGTATAATCTTGAGATCAAAGACAATGTCTTTTTTAGCATTCATAGAAATCATCAAGTCCTGGGCAAATATTAATAGTAGGTTCTTAACAAATACTTGAATGTTTAATTAATCAATTTATGAGGTTAGAGCAGTGGTTGTAAATGGAAGGCAGAGGAAATTTGTCAGGAGACATTTCTGGTTGTCTGGTACAGGGTCGAGGGAGGAGTGCTACTGCTAGCATCTAGTGAGTAAAAGCCAGGGATGCTACTATGCATCCTATAATGCACAGGACAGCCACCCACAACAAAGAATTCTCCAATCCGAAATGTCAATAAGGCCAAGGTTGAGAAACTCTGGGTTAGAGGAAATAAGAAAAAAGGGTTTTGCCTGTTAGTTTCAGAATCAAGGTTTTGAGGTGTTCTCTAAAGCCAATGTCTAGTTGTGATCAAACATGATAAGTCCCTCTCCTAATACAAGAACAAAAGTTGTCCTTGTTACGTTCTGTTGGCAATTTTATCAGCAACCTAGAAGAAGCGGCAGAAAGTATACTTATCAGTTCTGTTGGTGACACCAGCTGAGATAGCAGAGTCAGAATTCAAAAGGACTCAACATGCTGGAACCCTGCACTGAAACAAACTGATTGAAACCGAATAGAGAAGAAGATATAGTACAGAATTTAGGTCCAGAAAATCAATTGCATGACCACAGAATTAGGAAAGTTTATTCTAGCAGCAGATCATGTGAAAAAGACATAGGAATTTTCTTTTTTTTTTTCAATTTTTTAATTGACACATAATTGTACATATTTATGGTATATAATTTGATGTTTCAATACATGTATACATTGTATAATGTCCAAATTAGGGTAGTTAGCATATCCATCGCCTCGTGCATTTATCATTTCTTTGTGGTAAGAACATTCAAAACCCCTCTCTTCTGGGTATTTTGCAATAAACAATACCTTGCTGTTGACTGCAGTAATCCCACTGTGCAATGGAACACCAGAGCTCATTCCTCCTATCTCATTGTCACTTTGTACCGTTTGGCCAACTTCTCCCCATCCTCTTCTCTCCCACCCCCTCCCCAGTCTCTGTTAGCCACTGATCTACTCTTTACTTCTACAAGATCAGCTTTTTTTTCAGATTCCACATCTAAGTGAGATCTTGTGGTATTTGTCTTTCTTTGTCCGGCTCATTTCACTTTTCATAATGTCCTACAGGTTTGTCCATTTTGTCTCAGATGACAGGATATCATTCATTTTATGGCTGAATAGTATTCCATTGTGTAGACATAGCACATTTTCTTTATCCATTCATCTGATTTGGGTCATTTAGGTCGATTCCAAGCCTTGGCTGTTGTGAATAGTGCTTCAATGAACATGGGAGTGCAGATATCTCTTTGACGTACAGATTTCATTTTGTTTGATATACCCAATAGTGGGGTTGCTAGATCATATGGTAGTTCCTATTTTTAATTTTTTAAGGAACCTCCAAAATGTTTTTCATAATGGCTGTACTAATTCACATTCCTACCGACAGTGTGCAAGAGTTTCTTTTCTTCCACATCCATTTTCCTTTTATCTTTTTGATAATAGTCATGGTAACCAGAGCAAGGTGGCATCTCCCTGATTTGCTTTGCATTTTCCTGATGATTAGTGATGTTGAGCACCTTTTCATATACCTGTTGGCTATTCATATGTCTTCTTTTGAGAAATGTCTATTGAGATCTTTTGTCCATTTTTAATGGGGTTATTTGGTTTTTTGCTACTGTGGTTTGTTTAAGTTCCTTACATATTCTGGATATTAACCTCTGTCAGATGAATAGTTTGCAAATATTTTCTCCCATTCTGTTGTCTCTTCACTCTGTTAATTGTTTCCTTTTCTGTGAAAAAGCTTTACAGTTTGATATAATTTTGAGGTCTTATTTTAAAAGTCCTTGCCCAGCTCAATGTCATGAAGTGTTTCCCTGACATTTTCTTCTAGCAGCTTCATAATTTCAGGTTTTAAACTTAAATCTTTAATCCACTTTGAGTTGATTTTGTGCAGTCCTGTGTTGTTGAACAACGGATGAGTTGTGAGAAATGCATTGTTAGGTGATTTTGTTGGTATGTGAACATGATATAGTGTACTTACACAAAACTAGATGCAACCTACTACACACAGAGGCTATATGGTTACTAGGCTACAAACATGTACAGTATGTTACTGTCCTGAATACTGTAAGCAGTTGTAACACAATGGTAAATATTTGTGTATCTAAACATATCTAAACTGAGAAAAGGTACAGTAAAAATAGAGTATCATAATATTATGGGGTTACTGTCATCTATGTGGTCCTTCATTGACTGAAATGATGTTATGTAGCACATGATTGTATATAGTGAGAAGTAGGAGGTCTAGTCTCATTATTCCACATGAGAAGAATATATTCAATTTTCCCAGCACCATTTATTACAGAGACTATCTTTTCCCCAATGTGTGCTCTTCTTCTATAGTCATGGTAGCCAGAACTAGTAGAAAATTCATTGCTCCAATCAATGATAACTCACTGGTTAACAAGATTTTACAAGCCAACAAATCTGTGATAGACCCTCACTTCTGACAGTCAACCAATTAGGAATAGACTCACCCTATTAAATATATTTCAGAGTACCAATCAACAAATAATCATGCTTCTACAGATAATGTCAACCCACATTTGCCTCCAGGATTTGGAGAACATGGACAACTGAGAAAGCAAACAAATAGAAATGAAGTGATTATCAACTCCCAGGAATTAAACAAGGAACAGAACAAATGCAATTATAGTACACTACATTGCTCAGTCTCAAACAATTAGTATGAATACAGACTGTTGATTTAATTAAAATTGTGATATTATAGTATTAGGAATACAGAAGGAAGGGAACAAGTCTTTTCCTATGCTGTAAAAAAGCAAAGTACACCAATCCCTGAACTTCATGCTTCCAAAAAACCCTATATAAGACCAGCAGATCACTCTGTTGGGAGAAATTGAACAGCAAAGCTCACCCTTATTGTAATATGCAATAGGTTTACCTTTTTTCATTTATTTCAGACATTAAGTGGTGGTTTCATCATTCTTTGAAAATTCTAATCATTTAAAAATGATTTTTGAAAAGACCTTTGCTGGGCAGTAGTCCAAAGAAACTTGGACTAACAGGTATACTTACTGTACTTTTTGTGCCCAAATTCCATATGTCCTTCAGATTTGCTGCCTGGTGAGTACATCTCTATAATAACCTGAACTAGTTTCATTGAGTTCTCATTGTTTCTATTATTTGTATGGAACCGAGCAGGTCTTTGTACGAAATCATTCAACCTAGCTCTTTATATAAAGTAATCAGAAATTTTAGTCTATAGGTGCATGTTCTAGTAAACAATTACACCCAGACCTCTGTATAAGGTCATCAGGCATTTGTTTGGAAAGTACATCATTAGACAGTTGGACATAGGTCTTTGTATAAGTTCATTAAATCTTTTGTTTTGGAAGCATACCATTTGATAAATATTTTTAACACTAAACTACTTATTCCCCTCCTACTCATTGTGCTTTTGTTTGTCTAAAATCTTATTTTATGTGTTTTTGGCTTTTTCTGGATTGTCTTATTGCTGATATAGGAATAAGGGAGTGTTCCACAGGGAATGGATGGAGATACAGACTCAATAAGTCACCAACCCAATCTAAACTAGTCCTCAGGGATAACAGTTGGAGGTCCAGTAGACCGGCAACCAATTTGGGAAAAGGCAATTAATCAAACTCTGCTTTGGGTCCCGTACAAAATGTTCATGAGAGCACTTGCTGCCTTGTCGATGTGTGAAAGGTCACCTTTAGTCTGTATTCTGGGGTCAAGGATTGTCAGATCATCGGCTGTATGGTCCTTTCCTAACCTTTGCTTAGAAAGAGAACCCAAGATACCTTTCACAGGCATACTCTTACTCCGTGGCTTCTCTCATCTTTCTTGGTTTCTTGTCTGTCAAAACCGCAGCCTCCTCTGAAAGAACTCCTGCTTCCATATAAAGTTGCACCAGACTCCTAACTCTTCTATTTACTTTGGTAAAGGGCAAAAATTTTGAGTTAGCATAGCAATGGCTACCATGTAGAATTTCTGACATGTCAAAATCAATAAATTAATACATTTAAGAGGAACCCCGGAAAAATCAGGAGACAAACTCCCAAGCATCGTTAGTTAGCTTCTTTCATCGGTATGCTAAGACTTCAAAGCAAAATTCTAACTTGAGAATGGTCTCTCTCAAAGACTCTGCTACCTTCAGAACCCTCCCCCCTTCGTTTCTCTCTCTTTCCATTCCGCTTTACCAAAACTTCTGTATGAGCCACCTCTTTCTTCAGAGTTTTCTCTGGAAAAGAGCAATCACATTGCAAAGTTGATAAACCAGAAGGCAGCCCTAAAGAAGCTGAAGTCAAACCCTGGCCTGGAGCAATATTAAAAATTATCGTTAAAGATTTTCCTAGATGGCACAACAAAGTGACTATATTCAATAATAAATTAGGATACACTTTAAAATAACTAAAAGAATAGAATTAGAATGTTCATAACACAAAGAAATGTTAAATGCCTGAGGTGAGGGATACCCCAATTACCCTGATTTAATTAACTCACAGTGTATGCTTATATCAAAACATCACATGTACCTTATAAAGATACACAACTATTATGCACCCATAATAATTAAAATTTTTTTTAAAAAAAAATTTTTCCTAAACCTCAGATGGCCAGGTAGAAATTTGTTATGCGATTCAGGATTTTATTAGGTATCTCTTATTCTAGACTACAGGTCTGTACCAACTCGCTCAGTTAATTGTTAGTCCTTCCACTAGAGAAAAAATATTTAAAAGCAGCAGCATAAGAAAGAAAAAAATTTAAATAACTCAGCTGTGTAAAATAAAACACAAATGCTTTAGGAGGGCAGAAAAGAATTGGGGGCATTGGACAGGGATGCTGCAGATATGCAAGCAAAAGGATCATTAAAAGAGCCACTGTCCCATATTGGCTAAGAAACAGGATGACTATCCAAAATCTGCCCAATGGCGCCTCTTGAAAGGAGCCATCAGTACCCAACAATTCCAGCCTTCCTCTAACTCATGGTCCCAAATCTCAGAGGGGCCAGTGTGCAATCATGCGGTTTATACCCTCCATCAGGGCACAGCTATGTCCAGTTTGGCCCACCACTCTATTGTCAGCCTCTAGCCCAGTGCCTGGCACAGAGTAGGTGCTCATGAAATATTTGTTGAATAAGTGAATAAATAAATAGATGTAGTCTATTCCTTAGTCCAGACAACACAAACCTTTTTGAACTGGAATATGACCCTCTGTCGTTAATTGGAGTGAATGATGGTGGAATGCATTGGATGGCTAGAGTCTCTCTTGGTCAAGAAGTAAAATCTACCAAAACCCAGTTCTTGTTTCAGTAACTTCCTTTGAGACAAAGCCAGGGATCTGAGAGTGAGCACCTGCTCAGGGTAGGACGGGGGCTCTGCCTGGTATGCCTCTCCCGTATTAAGAGCTAACAATAGCAATGGCTAAGTCTCCAGGGTAACCAGGACCACTTCCAAGCATTCCCATCTTGGGCTGCCTCAGGGGCACCTCTGTCCTTTGGGGAGCCCTGAGGCCTGATGCCAGGACTGGCCCACTCTGGCTTCCCTCTGGGCCTCCCTCCACAGATGCCTCCTGGCTGCCAGCTCAGCCCTAGCATGAGGGCCTTCTTCCCTGGCCTGGGTTTCACCTTCTTGTATCAGGTGGCAGACCAGCTGGGTTCAGTCCCGAATCAGGTCTTCTGACTCCTCCCAGAAACCAACCAACTTCTGAGCAGGAAATCCTGCCCCTCCCCAAAGAGTGGGAAACCACAAAAGAAGAGAGAGATGAAACAGAAAGAAAGGCAGAGGAGGGAAGAGAGAGAGAAGAGAAGATCAATAAAAAGAAGCCAAACTTGTCTGAAACCTCAAGGTAAGACTTTTTAAAATCACATTATAGATAATGGTATTGACATTTGTGTCTGAGCCTAGTATATAGTAAGTCCTCCAAAACAAAGTTATTAAAATTATGAAGCTATTGAAATGAACTAGAGGGCTGGGCTGAAGAGTAATTTCATTGTCAAATGCTGGTCAAAAAAATAAGAAGAAATGCCCGACGAGCTTTCAAATGTGTAGGAGGGAAGATTCGATAAGACCCAGATGGAACCAGGCGTCTGTTACTGGCACTGAGAGCGTTCTGATCATTTTGAGACAAAAGTTAAGTTGGAACAAAAAAGTTGCAAAGATAGTGTGAAAAATGTCTGCATGCTCATTTGGAATCACACAAAGATTGCAGGTCATAAGCATTTTTTTAAAATCAGCTTAAAACCGATGACAGAGCACAAATGCTACACTGTTTCTTAGAAATTGCTAAAAGTGCTGATATCTGCATGTTGCACCCAATCATCAGCTAGTTTAATATTATTAATATGGAGATCTAGAGCTGTGAGGAAGGCTCATTTGATCTCAAGAAGTCTTATTTAATGGACCAAGGGAGGCCTGAATTTGTCAATCAAAATTCTTCATGTGCTATTCACCTATTCCTTAATCCCAGGCCAGCCTGGCTGCACAGGACACTGACCTTCCTCTGCACCTTAAAGGGTCCTGTTCAGACAAAATTCCAACACACTTCTTTCAGTTCAGGGATTTAGAGAAACCCTGACAGGAAAAGGAACTGCCACTCCCCACCCTGACCATTTACCCAAACCCTCATTTGCCATCAATAGACAGTATCACCCAGAGCGCTGTGGTTTACTGATCCAGCCACTTGGGGGGATTAAAATAGCTAGACTCGTGCTTCATTAAGCATCTTTAGACAATGGTGACGTGTTTTCACAACAGTTGGCTTTCAAGAGTCCTGCTCCTCCACCTTTTCCAACAGAGCTTACCGATAACAGAGGGATACACTTGAAGTGGTATTTTTAGTGCAAGTATTGCTCTTTGGGGTTTGTGTGAGTTAATCAGAGTTGGAAGCTGAAAGGAGGGTGGGAAAGGTAAGGAGAGATGGAACAATCTCACTTCTGCTTGCTTGCCAAGATTTGAAAGCATTCACCTTCCCCCTTTTAGTATGATATGAAAATAAAATCCAAAAATCCTAGCTCTTTCTTCATACTGATTGCAGTACAGCTCAAAGCTGCCTGCATCCAATTTCTGAGCCTCAACAAATCTTAAAGGTAATCTAATTTAATTCCCCTTGTTTGCCAGGTGAGGGAATTGAAGCCAAGACAAGGGAAGGGCCTTGCCCAAGGTCACATGTATGTCAGTGCTGGCGGGAAGACTGGAACTCAGTTCTTCTGGTCCCACCCAGGGGCCTTTCAAAAACTCACCAAAACTTTACAGCAAGGTGCCCCAGACGCCCAAGAATTCATAAACACTGCATCTGCTGACTAAATACAATATTCAGTTAAAGGATGTTCAAGTAATCCTTGTCTGGCAGAAATAGAAAGGAAAAGAAAGATTTTCCTAATAGTTAAGCTTTTCCAGAATCTGTTTTATAACTGTTAGTAGACTAAGGAATAGAAGAAAGATTTAAGGCAGATTTGTCATGGGACAGCTAGAATATTTTACATTCCTACCATCGATTCAGCATGTTACACATCTCATCGCTTTATGTACTCTCCGTATTATCCTCATTTTACAAATACCATTTTTTTAAGTTTGCTCAAATTCACAGAAGGAATAAGATGTTATTTTCTCTGGATCTCTTGTTGGTAGGCCCAGGATCACGCTCTGGGCAAACCTGGACATCTATTGTTCCAGTGACTGCTCTAGCCTCACACAGGCCTCTCCCCAACGCAGACCCTCGCTCCAGCCACTTCATTCTCCTTGAGGTTTCTCGGCTTGTCATGCTATTTCTACACCTCTTGCCTGAACACACGCAGTTCCCTCTGCTTAGAATGCCTTTCCCCACTTCTTGATCTCCATAACTTGTACTTAGCCTTCAAAACTTAGCTCCAGGGCCACTTCCCAGAAGCTTTTCCTGCCACCATGAGCTGATTTGGATGTCCCACTCTGAACTTTCATAGCACACCACATATACTCTTGTTACAGTATATACCACACTATTGTGAGCTTTGATTTACTCACCTGCTTTCTTTACACTTGACTATAATCTCCTTAAAGGCAGACACTGCACATTATTGAGCGTTTATATTCCCAGTATCTGTCACAGTTCTGGGCATTAATTAGTGCTCAATAAATATTTGAAAAAAATGGATGAACTTTTTTCATTTTTTTCATTTGAAAATAAATGAAATATTTTGCCCCATTTTCTTCTGTTAAAATCATTTAATAAAAGGATTAATTTCCATGATCTTGACTCTTGGGTAACTTCAGGGGAAGTAGAAGATGTCACTATTATAAGCTTCCTCTCCTTTCAAGCCTGACACTCAAAAAAAAAAAAAAAAGCTATCTAAGATTCAACATGGCACTCTGAGTAAACATTAATTTCTGCTTCCTTACAAAATGGACTGACCACCGTAGAAGAATTTACATGCTATAAACCACAAGGACAAAGACAATGGGAACACAGGAACGACAGAGACAGCAGCAGGTGAGGAATGTCAACACCCTTGGAAGGTGTGAAGGACCAGCGATGAGCACCTTAGCAAACCTGCAACTGCTGGTGCCCAAGTGCTCATGATGAGAAACCCACAAGAAGCCACAGAGCCCGGGAGAGTCCCAGGGAGCAGGCATCAGGGACCTCAGAAAACACAGGGACAATTAGGGGTAAAAACAGGAGGAGACACCTGCCCTCCGCAGCTACTCGAACAGCAGAAGAAAAGTTTATTTTCTGGGGAAACTGACCAAAGGGACACCAGGCTCAGGGCCACCAGACACAGCAAAGGGTGGAGTTAGGCATGGAAGCAGAAACAGCGGGATTAGAGAAAGACTCCATACTGAAAGATGAGATTCCCCAGTCCCTTTTCCTGGCTCAGCTCCTAGAATATGAACAGCCTGGCTTATACCCCTCTCCACCCACTCTATCCCAGCCTACACTAGGCAGAAGAATTAAGAATTCTTCCCTGTAGAAAGGACTCAACCAAATACTACAGACACTGATATTTGAGGGTCCCCCAGTGAAACTGCCAAGTTCCTTTTGGATGGTCCTACAGTGGAGTCCAAAATGAGCAAGCCCTGCCCTCATATGCAAGGCTTCCAACAGCCAAGGAATGGACTCCAGCGACCACCAGAAAGCAAAGAAATCATTAACAGCAATAAGCCACAGCAACATCAATATCCCCCCAGAGATAAGGCAAGATAGCATATCCATGAATAAAAATCAAGAAGCCAATTTTTTTAGAAGTACAGAGAAGAAGAAATAGCTCTTTAAAATAAGAATACAACAGGAAATTCAAAAATTAAAATGAAGCACTGGAAGGAAAATAAAATTGAGGAAATCTCCCAGAAAATAGGATAAAAAGGGAAAGAGATAAAAAATAAGGCATAAAAAGATCAACTTAAAAGATCAGACCTAGGATCTCTGATATCTTCTAATAAGAATTCCAAAAAGACAGCACAGAGAAAATGAAAAGGAATAAAAATAACCAAAAAATAATTTCTACAAAATTTTCCAAAAATAAAAGATTTAAATGTCCACATCGAACAGGCCCAAGGGTGCCCAACACTATAAACAAACCAAAAAAACTCTCATCAAAGCACATTATTGGACATATTAGAACCCCAGGAATAAAATGATCCCGAAAGTTCTAGAGAGAGAAAAACAGTTCACTCACCAAGGGTCAGAAATCTGAACACAACTGGACTTCTCAGTGTCAACACAGGAAGCTAGAAACTGAAAGGCAAGACAGCAATGTCTTACAGTTCTGAGAAAAAAATAATCTCCAACCTAGAAGTTCTTACCCAGCCAAAAAACAATCAAGCAGAAGGCAACATAAGGACAAGGAGATAAGAGCTGACCGGAACTGCCACATTGGTTTTTATGTGGCCAGGGTCTGATGGATTGATGCCCTCGTAAAGATGTTAAAAATGTGAAATATCACTCCTGCACACAAGGTTTCGAAAAAATTCCCCTAGCATACATGAAGAAGTAAACCAAGAAAGAGAAAAATAGCAGTTCCCAGGTAATGGCCAAGGGATGTCCCCAGATATTGGCTTATCAAGATCCTAGGTCAGATTGGAACAGGAGGACCGAGGAGGGTTTAAGAAGTGATGTCTCCAAGAAAAAAAATAAAGGAACTGATAGATTATCCAATTAATTTGACCTATTCATTTGAGTTTTATAGCTCTTGTCAGAGGGTTTGGAGAACATGGACAACTAAGAAAGAAAACAAACAACAAAAAAACCCGAGGTGATTATTAACTCCCAGGATTTAAACAGAGAATAGAAGAAAGGAAATGCAATCATAGTATTGCATATATTGTATATTGCATCTATGGCTCGGCTGTAAACAATTAGTCATAATAATATGACTACTGACTATTGGTTTAATTAATGGTGTGATATAATATTAGAAATCTAGAAGGAAGGGAATGAGTGTTTGTATGCGTTGTAAAAAAAAAAAAAAAAGCCCCAAACTATTGCTAAAAATAATTACCTAATTACCTAAAGCAGAAGTTCACCAGTCTGTCCACAGGTTACTTCAGAATCACCTGGGGAGTGTCAAAGAAAATGAGAGCTGGACAGTAGCAAAAATGGTAAAAACAGATTTTATTCAAGGCTATTGCAATAGGCAAAAAGAGACTTCAGCATAGAACTGGGCTGGATTCCAAATGCATCCTGAGCAAGTGAGAATTTACAGCCAAAGGGCAGGATGGTGATTGGTAGACGGAAAACTACTGAGAGGAAATCTCAGGGGTGAGGGTTAGGGGTTGGGGTTCTTCCTGAACGCAGGCCTGGGTGATCAGACATCATTTGGGGGATGGTGGAGGACGAGGAGCCTGATTAGACAGTGAGGGTGATCAGTTATTAAAAATGGGGGTTCTTGCTGAACTGACTTAGCAGATTCTTTGCTAAAACTAGGTTTTATAAGGAAGTGCACCGATGGGCCTAGGAGAAGGTTCAGGATCCTGAAAGTTTGGTCAAGCAAAGAATCTTTGTACAAATACAGCTTCCTTAATAAGCCTGACTTAACAGGCCTTCGTGGTGTCTAATAATATGTCCTTAGTTCCGGCGAGGTTTGGGAACCACTGAACTGGAGCAGAAATTGGGGGGATGCGTAGGGAGGGCGAGGGAATCGGGTTATAAGTATTTTATGTGTGTGTCAATGTTTCTGTGTATATGTATGTCAGTGTATTACGAATCTATCTTTCTTCTTCATCCTCTTTTATTTTAACTTCGCCCATAAATCCCTCCGGACTGCTGACAACATTGCCAGAAACGAAGTCCCCGTCTCTGGGTTTAAACCGCTGCAGTCTGAGCTCTCTCTCCCAACCCTGGGGCTCCCTCTGCTGGCAGAACCTGTTACAACTGTAAGCATCCTAACCCTAGAAATTCTCCTTGGGTTCACTAGTAGGTCATTTTAGGGGGCTGTTTCCAAGACTTCAAACTTCATGACCCCTCCCATCAGACATAAAATGGAAAGTGAAACCTGGGACAACTTTCTTGCCTTAACGAGTGAATACAGAAAGATTAGGAAGGAGCAAGACAAGGCAGAAATGACAATGAGAGGTAGATATTGCGGTCAAAATTGAGAAAGAGGAAACAGGAAACACTTGAGAAATTTAAGTCCCCACCATCCTCTTCCTCACTTTCCCCCAGGAGGTTGGATAGATGGGAAGCCACGTTTATCTACCTTCCAAAAATGGAAGGCAGGAAACAAGCCAGACTAAAAAGCTCACTGCACTGGGAAGCAGAAGGCAAGGGTTCAAGACCCACCCTTTCTTTATTTCCTCAATTCTCAAAAGAAGTGGTCTCCTTTTTCCAGAACTGTGTGCCAGATCATCTGAAATCAGACCTCATTAATCATAAATCACGCCCCCGCCCCGAGAGTCTGTGCTCAGGCTCTACTGGCTCTTTCCCACAAGCAGAAATGATACTCAGCCCAGCACTGCGCCTGGCACAGAGGAAATGCTCAAAAACCTGTGAATAAAAACTCAACTCATTCCTGCTCCCAAAATCAAAAGCCTCCTTCAGACCTGAGTGCTTCTCAGAAGGATGTCCCGCCGGGCCATCAAACACTGTCTTTCCTCAGGTCCCTGCACTCCCCTTGAGGCTCCTGCGGAACCTTCTGGCTTCATCTCCAGGGATCGCTTTAGGCCAAATCCCATGTGTTCTCACCACTTCTCACCCTCCTTGACCTCACCCGTCTCACTGAGTCCTCCTCGGGCTCCACATTCCCTCTTGTCCTCTGCTCCCAGCTCTTTCTTGTTCTCCTCTGCTGGCCCTCCTCTTTCGCCCAACCCTCAAACGTTCGTGTAATCTAGGCTTCTAGACTATTAATTAGATGGATGGTAAAGCCATCGATGGAAATAGAAGTCACTGGGAAACAGTGAGTAAAAATAACCAAGTCATTGGAGAATAGCTTGGCAGTTTCTCAAAAAGTTAAACACAAATTTACCATCCAACCAGCAAGGCCACTCCTGGGTATATACCCGAGAGAAATAAAAACGTTATATCTACACAAAGCCTTTTGCACCAGTGTTCATTGCAGCATTATTTATAACAGCCCAAAAGAGGAAAATTCCAAATGTTTGTGAACGGCAAATGGATAAACAAAATGTAAT
This sequence comes from Lepilemur ruficaudatus, assembly GCA_963574885.1. Lineage (NCBI taxonomy): Eukaryota > Metazoa > Chordata > Mammalia > Primates > Lepilemuridae > Lepilemur > Lepilemur ruficaudatus. Next base: position 99,672 of record CAUYRT010002312.1, read on the forward strand.
ATATCCACATGATGGAATTGATTTGGCAATAAATGACACCTGCTACAATGTGGAAGAATCTCAGAAACCTTATGCTAAGTGAAAGAAGTCAG
>CAUYRT010002314.1:0-14441 GCA_963574885.1 Lepilemur ruficaudatus
AAACCAGCCTGAGCAAGAGCGAGACCCCTGTCTCTACTATAAATAGAAAGAAATTAATTGGCCAACTAAAAATATATAGAAAAAATTAGCCAGGCATGGTGGTGCATGCCTGTAGTCCCAGCTACTCTGGAGGCTGAGGCAGAAGGATCATTTGAGCCCAGGAGTTTGAGGTTGCTGTGAGCTAGGCTGATGCCACGGCACTCACTCTAGTCCAGGCAACAGAGTGAGACTCTGTCTCAAAAAAAAAAAGAGACCCTCCTTTCACCATTGTATGTTCTTGGCATCTTTGTCAAAAACCAGTTGAGTGTAAATGCATGAATTTGTTTCTGAACTTTCTGTTGTATTCCATTAGTCCATGTGTCTGCTTTTATGTTAGTATTGCTGTTTTCATTACTACAGCTTTATAATATATTTTGAAATCAGGTGATGTGATGCCTCTAGCTATGTTCTTTTTGGTTAAGATTCCTTTGGTTATTTGCAGTCTTTTGTGGTTCCATGCAAATTTCAAAATTGTTTATTCTATTTCTCTGCAAAATGCCATTCGAATTTTGAAAGAAATTACATTGAATCTGTAGATCACTTTGGGTATTATAGAAATTTTAACAATATTAATTTTCCTAATCCATGAACATGGGATCTTTCCATTTATTTGTGTCTTCTTCAATTTTTTTCATTAATGTTTTACAGCTTTCAGTGTTTAGATCTTTTACCTCCTTGGTTAAATTTACCCATAAGTATTTTATTTTTTTGTAACTATTGTAAACGAAATTGTTTTCTTGATTTCTTTTTCAGATAGTTTGTTGCTAGTGTATAAAAATGCTACAGGTTTTTGTATGTTGATTTTCTACCCTGCAACCATACTGAATTTATTATTTCTAACAGTTTTTTAGTGGAGTCTTAGGGTTTCCTACATATAAAATCATGTTGTCTACAAATATAGGAAACTTAACTTCCTCATTTGTTATTTAAATGCCTTCTATTTTTTTCTCTTGCTTAATTCTCTGGCTAGGACTTCCAGTACTGTGTTGTATAGAAGTGGCAAGAGTGTGTATTCTTATCTTGTTCCTGATCTTAGAGGAAAAGGTTTTAAGTTTTCACCATTGGATATAACGTTAACTGTGGGTTTGTATATGTGGCCTTTATTTTGTTGTGGTATATTTCTTCTGCATCTAATTTGTTAAGAGTTGTCACGAAAGGATGTGGAATTTTGCCAAATGCTTTTTCTGAATCTATTGAGATAGTTATGTGGTTTTTGCCCTTTGTTCTGTTAATGTGGTGTATCACATTTATAGATTTGCATACATTGAACCATCCTTGCATCTCAGAGAAAAATTCCACTTGGTCGTGTGAACAATCCATTTAACGTGCTGTTGCTGCTTTCTAGTTACCACGACAGTTACACAAAACATTTTATAGTCATAACAGGCTATTTTAAGCTGAAAAACTTTAACTTCAATCACACAAAAAAACCCTCCACACTTTTACTCCCTCCAACACACATTTTATATTTTTGATGTCACAATTTACACCTTTTTATGTTGTATATCTCTTGACAACTTATTGTAGCTATAATTATTTTAATAGTTTTAACTTTTAACCTCCATACTAAAGTTATAAGTGATTTACACGTGAGTATCGTGTTGGAGTATTCTGAACCTGACTTCGTTCTTACTTTGGCTGTGAGGGCACAGCCGTGCAGTCTTCATGCAGACCTGTCAGCTAAGGCTGATGTTGGTGAAGGCTGCAGCGGTCCTCAGAGGCCAGCGCTGTGGCAATCTGCAGTGGCAACGAGGCTGTTGAGTTTTTCAGTGATAAAGACTGCTAGGGTCCTCCAGATCTCATTTTCTCCCACCTGGGAAGTTGTGACTGAGAGCATCCTTCTTGGCACTGGGTCCAGCTTGTGGACCTGCTCATGGCGGTGGTACCTGTGTCTGATGATCAGTGGCTACGGAATGGCCACAGGGTGAAGACTTGAAGAACAGGTACATGTGGAAGGACCACAGCACCGGGTTTGAGGACAGCAGTGACACCAGTGCCCAGGAAACAGGCTCCCTGACTGCCACACCGGTAATGGCGTGTGACGTGCAAGAGCTTGTAAAGTTATCTGAGGAGCCAGGGACTGGAGTGTAGGCTCATACAGAGCTACCGCTCTCTGGGTCCAGGGTGTGGTCTAGCTCTCCTTGGTGGCTGAGCTGGAAACTGAAACCTGACTAGGTACAGAGAGACCTTGATTCTGGGCCCTGTGTGTGTGAAGTAGCTCACCATAACAGTACCTCTGGTATTTGGGGTGTGGGTATGTGTAGTGTAGTCTCAGAGTACAGGTATATATAATACTACAGTAGCTCCAGGGTCCAGGACATGAGCTAACTCTCTGTGGTGGCTGAGCTGGTATCTGGAGCAGAGACCCTCACAGATACACCTTGGCTCAGGGGCCCTGGGTGAGAGCCAGCTCACAATGGCGGTGGCCCCAGTATCCGAGACATAAGCAGGTGTTGTACAGCCCCAGAGTCAGAATCTGGAGTGTGAGCACTCACTGAGCAGCCATGGCTCAGGGATCAGGGGCACATGTGGGGTTGTAAGAGGTGAAAACCGTGGCCCCTGTCCTGGGGCAGTACAACAGCAGATGCTTCTTAGCAGGGCTGGGGGTGCAGCCATATCTTGCTCTCCAGAATTCTGCTGCGGGAAAGGCGATTGGCTACTTCAGTGGCAAAAGATACCGGTGTCCTGTACAGTGGCTCATACCGCATGGCTGATACTGTCAGCCTCTGCCTTTCTTCTCTGTCCCTAGCCATCTCCAGGCACCTCAGGTATGCCGATCCTACCCCACCAGTGATATTTTCTGTGCAGGTATTCTCTGATTTTTTGCTCCACTGTGGTATTACAGATTCTTAAATGAGCCCATGGGCCCTCCTGGGGATATTTTGAGTTGTGGATAGCTGTGTATGTTTGTTTGTTTGTGGGCGGATGAAGGCTGGTATCTCCTACTCCGCCACCTTGCTGATGTCATCTGCCTAGGAATCTTTTTCTGCTTTCTTCATGCTCACTAATACTTAACATTATCAAACTTAAAAACACTTATTGTCAATCAAACTTATCATCACTAAAAACCTATCAGTCTAGAGAGTACCCTCCCTCATTCTCATCTGAGAGATTTTTAAAAACTGGGGCAATGTCTGGGGGATGGCCACACTTGAAGCTCTGACTCGGGTGTTCCTCAGGCAAAAGTAATAAATGTAACCTAAACATTTGTACCCCTGTAATATGCTAAAAAAGAAAAATTAAAAATGGGGCAATGTCAAAAAGAAGGGCTGGGGAGTAAAAATAAAACAGAAAGAAATGGAGGCAAGTCTTATAAAAATAATAGCCAGCATTTATGTTGCACTTACAGTGTGCTAGTTATTATTTCAAGCATTTTAAATTCGTTTAATTGTCCTAACTTTCTATGCATTTGGTGACTAATATCCTTATTTCTTCACAAAGCTGAAGAAATTGAGTCACCAGAGGTTAGTAACAGCACTTTGCCCTTCACATAGCTGGTGCGCGGGGGAGCCAGGCCGTCTGGCTCTAGGGCATGACTCGCAACCCGCACCAAGCTGCCTCAGAGTTCCTCACTCTTCCCTCGCCTCAGCTTTCCACATCCCGCTGTGGTCGTTCCTTCATCACCGCCTCCTTCACTGCGGCCTTTCTACTTCTTCTACGTGACCAATCCCTTCCTCTTGCTCCCGAATTCCAGAGTGCAGATGCAGCCTCACACTCCTTAGTGCATTTTTCAGACTCTCTTCCGGAACTTTCCATTTCATTCCATTTTTAATCTATGCGATGCCTGTTTGCAAGCCGTAACAATCATGGAGTGAATGAAGAGGAACACCCGGTATCGCACAACTGGAATTCCAAGAGAATAGATCGGAGTGACGGCTTTCTGCCTTGACACGAAGCACCTGATGCCTGATTTTGCTGTTTCTGAGACCAATCTGAAAAGGATGAGTAATAGCTAACATTTGTTGCGTATGCGCCATCTGTGTGCCGGATAGCATTTCAAGCACGCTCCACGTAGTAACTCGTTTAATCCTGCAACAACCCTGTGAAGTTCTCCTACCATTGTGTTTGACAGTTGAGAAAACGGGGGTATAGAGAGCTCGAGTAGTTGTCCGACGGCTAGCCAGAGGTGGGGCCAGCGTGGGTCCCAGGCGGTTTATTAACACAGCCCAAGTCTTAACCACTGTGCAAACAGCTTTTTAGTCCCACACACTCCCTGGGAAGAAGAAAACTAACCCTTTCATTTTATATCCTTTTTTTTTTTTCCTGACATAAGAAGCAGAGTTCCTTTTAAATGATCCAGGTCTGTTTCATATCATTTCAGAACTGTTACCAAAAACCTTCCCCTCGTGCCAGAAAACCCCCAATGGCTTTTTCGTTTTCTACCTAATTATTATTTTTATTTGCTATCATATTTGCTCCTTTCCCTCAGAAGGCTTCTGGAATAGTAAACATTCACTGACCTCTCACAATTATTGGGAAATTTACACTAGGACGTTATTATGAACAAAGCATGCTTTCCAAAGGTATGACTTTAATTTGGGGCTCGCATCATAATCAAAGGAAATCTGACCCCCGGGGCCTGAGTGCTGTTCCTGCATTGCTCAGTCTGGGATGCCCAGAGTGATTCACACTTGCCCTTATCTCCAGACCATCTCCGTTGAAGGAGGCGAGCCCCACTCCCTTGGCAGCTCATGCTGCTTAGCCGCCAACATCGCTCCTGCGTTATCACCATTCCAACTTCGTGGGAAGGGCTGTGGTGAATTTCTGGAACACGAATAGGAAGTTGATTTTCTAAACAGCCTGACACGGAGGGGAGGCAGCAAGACTATAAGAAGTCTGGGTTGGGCAGAAGGCAGAAAACCAGCAGAGTCACAGAGGAGATGGTGAGTTCATTTTTCTTTTGTATGGGAAGCGGTCGGAGTGAGTTGAAGTCACCTGGGGACGAATCGAGCAGGTAAAGGTTCAGAAAGCCAGGAACAGCCCATTAGCGTTTACAAGTGCTTTTAAACCTGCTGCCCACGTTGACCCTCCCAGCACCCTTGTGAGTTGAGGCTATTTCCCTTTTGGAAATGAAGCTGCTGTAGCTTACGAAGGCCAGGTGTTTCACCCGGGCTGCGCTGTTAGGCTGGATGATGCTGGGATCTGGGTCCTGTCCTCTGGCCCCACCGCTGCTATTCTTCCTGCTAGAACTTACAGGGACCCTCTGAGAGTAGATCTTGGTAAACTTGCCACCCCCTTTTCCAAGATCGCTCTTCTCTCTGGGAAAAATGGAAGGCTGAGGGGTGCAGGCTGAGCAATGCCCTGGGACAAGGCTACAGTTAAGCTCTTTCTCAGCTCTTTCCCTCCTATTTTGTTCTGTGAGCCCTACAAGTCTTCTGGGACTGATCTGGAATATCTACATAGTTACAATTTCTGCCCTATGTCTCCATCTTGTTAGTGACTCGGTTTCCTCTTCTGTAAAATGAATGTAATAATACTTTACTGTATAGTGTCATGAGGATTAAATAAGGTTATACTGAAGAGTCTTTAGGTCTGAGCCTGACACATAGTAAGTGATTAGGAAATGTGAGCTATTATTGTTATAAGACAGAGAAAATTCTTAGGGTGTGGTAGGGATCCCTGGAAGATCCAAGGATAACCAGGCATTTTGAACTCAGTAATGTTACCCTAGATAAGATACACATGGTTAGGCTATTTCTAATTTTATCCCCAGCTTTCCTAGAATATCCCACCCTGTCCCATGGTCCAAAATCCTGTAGTGTGTGGCTAGGGAGGAACAAGGCAGGTCTCTGCTTTTGGGCACTGTTCTACGGGACTCCAAAAAAGGGTAGCACTTATGCTTGGTTCGTTTCTCTTCTTTGCTTTGCTATAGCACATTTTTCAAATACCTACAGTGAGGGTTTTCTGTGTTAGGGAAAACAAGAATAAGGGGATGAGGAAGAGAAGAGAAAGGACTTTGAGCCTGTCCTAAGTCTGAACCACGATGACATAAGAACGTGGCTTCCTTTTGTTTTATCTTTTTGCAAGTCATACTTCTGAATTGGTCAGCCTAAATGATCGCGCAGTTATTTCTCTCTTCCTTCTGTTCTCTTTGGGGTCCTCCTCTATTTCAAAAGTATAAACAGATTGGATGGTGGAGTTTTTTGACTTTCTGATGAAGGCTACGACTCCTCTTTCCCAGGATCTCCTTTCTGTGGCACAATTCTTGCCCACTTTGTAAGCCACCTGCCTGGAACGCCGGCAAGCCATGGGACAGGAGTCTGCTGGCCTCTGGTACCTCTTTCTGTTAAATGTAACGTCAAAGGAAAAACACTTCCGGCTTCCACTTTCTCTCTGCTCCTTCTTCAGCCCACAATCACTTTTAGCTCTTTGGAAAAGAAAAATCAAAGATAGCCACGAAGCTTACCGAGGGTTTACACAGCGCAGGATGTTATTCTAACGACCCAGTCTCGGACTCCTTCCCAGTGACTTCCAGTTTGCACCAGGCTGCCAGAGAACATTAAAAATTAGCAGAGCATGTGGCTGCTTCTCCTAAGAGAGGAATTTCCTCTTGTTTGAACACTTAACTTGACTAGTGACACAGGACAGAGTTCTTAACTCGTTAGCCTTCTAGATCCAGCACTGTCCTGAAGACTACACAGCAGGAGCAGATGTGAAAAGACCTGCCCTCCCCGCCCTCCCCCAGCAAGTTTCAGAGGAAAATTATTACTCTAGGAAGATTTTTAAGCATCATCCATCCTCCATACCTCCACACTAAACCCTTGTCAGTCACCAATGAGTCAAGGTGCTGCCTTACAGTTAACATGGAGATTTGAAACTTGGGATCCATTAAACAAATGGATAGACTTTATGGGTCCATGAACCATTTGAAACTGTCTAAAAAATTGCAAGTGTACATTTCTTGAAGAAGTCTGACCATAGCTTTTATCAGAATTTCAAGGTTCATGAGCCCTGCAAGAATAAGAATCACTGTGTTAACTCAGTATACATTCAGGTGAGCAAATTTGGAAAAATCATTTAGACTCATCGAGTCTCAGTGATGGGGAGCGGTGGCCGCCCCGTCTTGAGCATCCACGGTCCAAAGGACTGCAGAATGCCAGAGAAAGGCTGAGTTGACTTGGCAGTAATCTTTCTGGTCTCCTACAGATCTGAAACAATCTATAAAAAGGTGATGCCTGGTATTAATATTCAGTGGTCAAAAGAAACAGAAAACTATGGTCAGATTGAAGCAGGGCATGCACATTGGCTTGCGTTTTCCTTTCTTGGATGTTGTGCTTTGATCAAAAGCACCTGCCAGTCCTCTAAAACCTTAAAATGTTTAAAACCAGCTTGCCGAGGAAATTTTGTTTCCAAAAATCTTTTGTTTAAGATTTTGTTAAACCAAATCTTATTTAAAGTTTAAACAAACAAGTCAAGATGGGAAGCGGTGAGTGGAGTTGGGCACAGTGATGGAGGAGGTGGTTAGGAGCCTCACCTACTCACCCTCCCCACCCTGTCCCCTGAGCTGGCCCCAAAGCCAGAGAAACCTCCAGAAATAATTTGTTCAGGGAGAAAACCACTTCCTAAGTACACAGGAAGAGTACCACCAGATTTCAAATCGCTGCGCTCCTCCAATCTGCCTGCGTAGAAACCCGGCGCAGGTCCAAAAGCAAACGCCAGGCTCCCCTCTTGAAGGCTGCATCACTGTGCCCTTCCCCAGCAATACTCTTTCTTCTGTACTTCTAAGAATATTCTGGCAAACTATGTAACCTCTCGCACCTTTCTAAGTGGAGAGCTAAAAATTTTCATCATAAATTTTAAAAGAGAAGACTTTCCAAGGTATTGTAAAGACTGGCCTTAAAAAAACACCTGTTATACAATTTCTTTAAGTTTATCCAATGGAGTTAAATGCTAGCATGATCTGATAATCCTCACCACGTTAAAAACTATAATTTTACATTATTCCTTTTCTCTCCTTTAATACTTATTTCTATTCTATTTCCCCTACAGAATTTTAGCCTCATATAATAAATTTTAAGTTTAAAGTCTTTTCTTGATTACCCCATCATGCTTCTTTGTAAAAATAAAAATGTAATAAATCATAATTTAAAAGGTTTTAATTTTCTGAAGCCGTAAGTCTCTACCTGTTAAATTCTTTTCTTTTTGATTGAGTTAGCTTAACAATTGCTTTTAGTACACAAATAAACTATCATAAATATACTGTAAATTTTGATAAGTAACTTCAACTTTTACCTTTAAAATGCTGTTGAAGGTGCATTTCTAAATGAAAGGGGGTCTCTTCCCCTGTTTGTTCATATATCCACGAATGAACATTATTAATCAACCAAATTAGACAAGTTCCCCATCAGCCTTATTCCTATATTTCATTTACGAGGATTTAAACATTGAGAAAGTTCATTCCCATTACTAAGTAAACGGAAATGGAATTTATATTTTAGCAATGTTTCTCAATTCTTTGAACTCCTAAGTTATATGCCCCAAATTTTATAGTGATTTATCACCAAAATTCAGTCAAAGCTGATAACTTAATTGGGTCTTACCTCAAAATGATGAAAGGAGAGAAATGGAAATTATCGGGCTTAAGAAAGGACTTGTTATGCTATCATTTGAAGCATTCAAATTCTTAACACCTACAGCAATATTCTGAATTGTCTATGGCATTCCAGTGTATTTTACGGTCAGGGGCAAGGCTCCCCGATAAATAAGAGGTAGATTAGTAAAAGTTATGATTTTTCTCTTGTCAAGTGGGAGAAGGTTGTGTTTTTAGTCACCTTGGTTTTAGGAAAGTATACATGTGAAAGTTGAGAATTTGAATATAGGTTTAATGAACACTCTCCTTGCTTGGTGCCCCTTGGAAAGTCAGGCGCATCCTGGTTTGAAGATTTCTGCTCCATCCCGTGGGATGGTACTTTTTTTTTGAGTATTGAATAGAATTGTGGTCGTAATAACAGCTGGTGATACAACACGATGCAGAGAAAACAATGGGGGTTAAGCCCTCATTAAGGGATTGTCACCCTACTTCCTGCACAGATAAACAGCACCATAAATCACAACATTATGATACTTTAGTGTTGAATCATAGTTCCTGCAGAGGTCAGCCGATGTGTGTCATAGGTTGTAAGAACACAAGATATGCTTACTTATCAAAGCCAGTATTTAAAGAAATTCCTCGATGGAAAAGTGCCAGGCTTCTTATACTAAGATAACCCCCCATCTGGGAAATTTGCACTAATTTGAGTTTGTCTTTGCCAGGATCTGGTCAGGCTGTAGTCAGTGGTGCATAGGCACCCACACACACTCACATCACCCCACACCATCCCGTGCACCATCACTGGGGCGTGGTCTGTGGCAATTCAGAATTTCTACAAAGGAGGGGTTTTAGGTAGCCATCTTGCTAAAAGAGTGGGAAGGCTGCAACTGCATAGCAAATGCGCCATTTTACGTTGGTGGTAACGTTTGGGTGGCTTTGGAGGGTGCAGGTGCAGCGGCGAGGCTTGGTCGTGCCACACACACACTCCACCACCCACAAGAACAACACAGTGTGGATTGGGAAGCCTGGAAATTTATAAAGGTGAGAAAGTAGAATGGAAAGGATTCTTGTTTCTGAGTGAGGCTCTGCCGTTGCCATTCTGAATACGTCATTTAGATGCTCTAAGCTTCAGTTTTCCCAGCACAACAAAAAGAAGTTAGACAAGATGCGCATTTCCAGAACTTATTTGTTTAAAAATATTTGTAAATGTTCATAGATTTGATTAAATCCCAACAGAAGGGAGCTCGTGAGAAATAATAGTTGCTGTAGATCCAAGGGGAATAAGTTTATTGTATACGTAAAGAAATATTGAATAGTATAAATATTAAATATCAAATAGAATTACAGGTAATCGCTGAAATGGATGAACAAGAAGATAAAATATAGATCAATATTACAAAATAGATAGTAAAATGTAGCACAATTAGTTGATGCTCTGTGCATCAGAGTATAGGTAAGACATTATTTGTGTGAATCAAGGAGTTCTCAGGTGACTTTCTATTATTCTTGGGTGTGATATGCCAGTTCTTAAAAGAAGATTATTACGTAATAATAATGGCAGCCATATGCATGTTTCGTATTTTTCTTACATACATATTAAAAATATATCTCAAAAGAAAACTATTGGTGGCACAAAGTACCCGATTAATATTTGTTGAATGAATGAAGAAATGAACTCTGTCCTGGGCCTTGCTGCGGTGTCCATCTAGAGTAGGGCTCAGAAGCAGAGCAATGAGAAGAAGGAAGCAGGGGGCTTGATCCACCCTCCCACTGGAAATAGGCAGAATTATAATTCAACATAATAATTATCAACTAGAATTTTTTGGCCATGTTGGTGGTATGTGAATACTAAAAGGAAGGTGTTTTTTTTTTTTTTCTTTTTCTTGTTACAGGCCAGCTGCCTCAAAGCCATCTGGAACCAGGGATTCCAGCAAGTAGTCTTTGGGGCTGCCCACCTCCTTTTCTTCAGTGCCCTGATCTCTGGTAAACTCTATGCTAACCCTTTACTTAGCCCTGAGTAATTAGGGTAGAGCCCAGAGCCAAACAGGAGAAGTTAAGGACTGTAGCCACTTGTGGTGAAGCCCGGGAAAACTGTTCAAGCCCAGATTTCTGGAAGAGAAATGTATCCAACACAATCATACTGGCAGAAAAGGCTTCAGAAAGAACTTAAACTGATATATTCGGGACCAATTTATGTTTGGGCTTGGGCACAGGCGCATAATACTTTCAGGGACCCACAAAAAGTGTTTGAATTTCTTCTATCATAATTTTCTTTGAAGTCAAAGAAAACGTTTTAATATATAGTAACACATTCATCTTTATGCCAATGCAGTTGCAAAATATAATTTTTAATGTATTATTATAAAGGAAGGGGCCTACAAAGGTAAAATTGCCTGGAGTCTGTGAAAGTTATCATGCAGCCCTGGCTCCATCAGAATAAAGTCTTAAGGCAAAACAGTGGTATAGATGTGTCAGCGAGAGAGGTACAAACATGATAACCCTCACGCAGCCTGCAGAGCAGAGGGTTGAATAGAAACAAGCCTTGATAAACAGGAAAGGGAGCCATTTCCAGGCCTGATTGCTTGCATTGTACACCTCTTCATGTGGGAACTGGCCTCTTCTGCCCCGGGGGAGCTCCCAGAGGTTATGATAACAATACTCTGCATCGTAGCATCTTTATACTTTCGAAGGGCACATTCTTTATGTCATTTGGTATCACAAACACTTGTAAAGAAGGGCTGGTTTGTGCCCTATTTTAATAAGTGAGTAAGCAGACACAGAGGCAGTAGAGTAATTGATCAAAGAGAAACAACCAATAGAAATGGAGTATAAAATTGCATGTCAGGAGATCTCGTTCCTAACCCTGGCTCTGCCGCAAACCTGCTGCGTTAATTTATGTATTGATTGGATGTCTGTTTCTTTACTTACACATTTGTGTGTTTATTTAAGTATTTAATGAATGCCCATTAGGTGCCAAACTCTATGGTTGGTGCTAAGAATCCAGAGCTAAACAGAGACCACCATCAGGGATTCACAAGCTAGCAGATGTGGACCACATTGTACAGACACGATGATACACGGCAGTAAAGGTGGTGGAGGCGGGGACCGGGTGCAGCCTGAGCCTACCTGGGGAAGTCACAGGAAGCACAGGCAGTCGAGTGTACCCGGCGTAAGAGGGGAGGGCAGCCAGGAGAGCAGGAAGAGAAGGTGCAAAGACCTGTTAAGTGGGACTTCAGTTTTGCTAAGAAGGCAAACATGGTGGGCAATGAGGCTGGCAGGGTCCGGATCATAAAGCGTCTTACTTTCCATGTGAGGCAGAACCTGCCATTAAGACACTTTATGTGTCATTTAATTTGGGCTTGGGCAAATTACCTAACACATCTCCTTCACTTATAAAAGGAGAAGAGGCGATTAGATGACCTCCATGGTCCCTTCCGACTCTGATGTCTTATGATTCCAAATTTTTAACACCAAGGAGAGGACATTTTCCTATTCTGACGTCATGGACACTTTCAAGTGAAAGGAGGGAACCACTCTTTCTCCCTTCAAACAACTACGTAGACATAAAATAGCCATGTGTTGGGTATTCCTCTGCTGGTCCGAGGCTCATCCGACTATGCAGAAGTGTACTTACGATCACAACCTCCGGGCAAGGGATGCTAACCTGGCGCTCACTCTCCTTTCATCTAGAACTAGCAAATCAGAAAGAAGTGGCAGCGTGGACCTATCATTACAGCACAAACGCGTACTCATGGAATTTTTCCAGGTCATTCTGCCAGAAGTACTTCACGGACTTAGTGGCCATCCAGAATAAAGACGAGATTGCTTACCTCAATGACGCCATACCCTACTACAGATCTTACTACTGGATTGGGATCCGAAAGATCAGTAATAACTGGACCTGGGTGGGAACCAGAAAGACTCTCACCAAGGAGGCCGAGAACTGGGCTGACGGTGAGCCCAACAACAAGAAAAACAACCAGGACTGCGTGGAGATCTACATCAAGAGCGAGTCGGCCCCCGGCAAGTGGAACGACGAGCCCTGCGGGAAAAGAAAGCGGGCCCTCTGCTACACAGGTAGTGCCTTCTCTGCTCTGAAATTTGGGTGTTAAAAGGAAAAAAAAAAAAAAAACGCCTTCCCTGGCCAATGTAAACGCTGGGGTAATGTTGTAGAGTCACAAAGGCAGGGACGTGAAATCAAGGAGTAAACTTAATCCATCAGCGTTAGCGAGCGCCTTGGAGAACGTAAGATCAGAATTAGAGAAAAACGCCTGTTTGAAACTAGAGGGGAATTTGGTGTCACCTGGCCCACCTTCTCCTCCTGTTACTGATGAAGTGGATATGCGAGAAGTTTTAGTTTCTCCTAACTGTGCTTGTGGAGCAGGACAAGCAAAGTTATGACTGGAAACCAGTCTTCTAAATTTTGGGTCTTGAGCTCCCCCGACCCCCACGCCCTGGTATAAGACAGAGTGTAAACCGAGAGGGAATTCAGCCTGGCCCCAGGAGACACAGCTGTAGCTCATGCCTGTCGGATGCCCATGTGTTCCAGGCACTGTTACTAGTTCATCTAGCGCACGAGTCATTTGTTCATTCAGTATTAGTTGCATTTACTCCTCGTGACAACCTCACCAATCAGGTCCTTCTATTTCTCTTATTTTGCTGATAACGGGGAAAGACTCGGAGCTTTCAAGTAATCTGCCCGAGGTTCTGAGCTCGTTGATGGCGGAGCCAGTTTCAAACTAACGTTGACTCCAAAGTCGGTGGTTTTTAGCCACATACGCCATCACAGTCTTTGCTCTGCGTTTTCACGAGACAATTTGAGATCCTAACTAAGGACGGCAAACGCTTTGTCATTTCTCTTCAACAACAACATATCCAACGGGTGTGGACTTGGGTGGGACGGTGGGGAGCCCGGAAAGGAACCAAAAGTGAGATCCTGGGGGTATATTTGGCTCTCAAGTCTCCCAGTTCCAGAGTAAGCAGACATGCATGAAAGCCTGGTCTTCCTATAGCCATGAGCCTAGTGCCGGCGCTGATCCCACCTTTCTGATGTTGCTCCTGTCTGGACACACACTGCGGGCAGGGAGAGCGTGGACTGCCCTGAGCAAGAGGGTCCTGAGCACTCTAGGGCGTCTTTGAAACATCGTCTTACTCCTGCCCCACCCTGCTGTATACGTTCTGAACTCTTTAGATTGTAAATATTTCCCTTTCAGAATCCTTCAGTAATACACACACGGAACAGAATACACGGCATATGCCTTCTGCATTTCCCCTCTCCTCACCCGAACCTCCTAACCCAGGGAAAGCATAGCCATGAACGCTTTGTCATGTAGCCAGACCTCATTTTATAAATAATGCATTTATGTATTAATTAATTAATGGCCATTTATTCATGCAGCGGAGTGGGCATTACATTAATTCATCAGACTGCTCTCCCGGTTGGGTTTCTTTTTTTTTTTTTTTGAGACAGAGTCTCACTCTGCTGCCCAGGCTAGAGTGCCGTGGCATCAGCCTAGCTCACAGCAACCTCAAACTCCTGGGCTCAAGCGATCCTTCTGCCTCAGCCTCCCGAGTAGCTGGGACTATAGGCACGCGCAACCGTGCCCGGCTAATTTTTTATGTTTTTAGTTATTTGGCTAATTTCTTTCTATTTATGGTAGAGACAGGATCTCGCCCTTGCTCCGGCTGGTCTTGAACTCCTGAGCTCAAGCAATCCTCCCGCCTCAGCCTCCTAGAGTGCTAGAATTACAGGCGTGAGCCACTGCGCCCGGCCGAAGCAGTACAATTAATCAAAGTATATGCCTACACTATTGACATAGTTTTGCCATCTTAACGATAGCTTATTTATGCCAGCAATGAAGAAACCTGGAGA
>CAUYRT010002317.1:0-11036 GCA_963574885.1 Lepilemur ruficaudatus
TGTAGTCCCAGCTACTTGGGAGGCTGAGGCAGAAGGATCGCTTGAGCCCAGGAGTTTGAGGTTGCTGTGAGCTAGGCTAACGCCACGGCACTCTAGCCCGGGCAACAAAAAGTGAGACTCTGTCTCAAAAAAAAAAAAAAATCACTTTCTTTCTTTAAGCCTCATAATCTTATATTAAAAGGCACTTAAATAGATCCAGTGACAAACTTGTTCAGCCATACTCAAGGAAGCTAAGATACATTCAGCACATCTATCGGATGCCAAAAGAACAGATCCTGGGACTGTGAGAACAAAATTAAAATTCACTCTGATAGGACTTTGGAGAAACATTAGATTCTGGGCAAGGGGCACCTGAGGACCAGAACTTCTTTATTAGTTGGAAAGCAGTGACACAGAATGCAGAGACTCTAGAATCACAGCACAGGAAATAGAGAAAGCAAACTACATGTCATTGGAACAAGACTCCATTCTGTCTGCAGCAGTCAGAGCTAACTTCTCTCTGAGAAAAAGTATAGGTTCTTAGATAAATTTCTGTGGGAATCCACTTATCCTGTGGGCTACTTTAAACATTGTATCAGTCATCAATACTATATCACATTATTCAATGTGATATTCTAATTAAACTGAAGATTAATGCAATAGCACATACTTTTGGGTACCCAGACTCAATCAAAGGTATTGTGTTCAAAATATCAGTTAAAAAATTACTCCCTAAGAACCAACTTCAGAAAGATGCAACAAGACACTTATTATCCCCATTTTCAAAGACATTCATAAGAACTATCTTGGTTTGTTACATTAAATGTAACCTCTAGATAATTTTGCATACAATTTTTATTGAAAATCTGGAAAAATATTTTCCTTGCAAGTGAAACATATCTATTAAAAGTGTGATCTAAATATTAGTTTAAAAAGTGGGGGGGTTCCTGCTTTGGAGGATTTAAAATTGAGTATTTAAACACACAAAAGAATAACTGATGACCTGAAAATTTCAATAAAATATATGTTAATAGAAAAAAAAGAAAACACTTCATTGACCTTTTGTCAAAAATTAGAAAAAGTATATTTGTGGGAAAGATAAATTGGTGAAAGTTACTTGTTATAAAAGCTGAAATTAAATTCCTGATAACTGAGGAATTCCCAGTATTCGTATCTCTTGTCATGAGAAGATTGAAAGAGGATCTTCAAGGAGGCAGTTTTTTTTCTGCATCTAGAGATGGAAATATTCTCTGGATACAGCAAATCCGGTGTGCTGAAATTAAAAGAAGGTACATATCCAAACCATGCCAGAGAGTCATGATTCAAAAAGGCAGGAAGTGAGCCTGGAAGGGTCCCCAAATCAAAGGAAGTCAAAGGCACATAGAAGAGCTCAGGCATAGTGAAAAGTATGAGTCCAATATTCTCAGAGCAAAGGACAAATGATGTGTTCGGTATCCAGAGCAATTGCTAGACTTGTCACATAGCATTTGCTGGAAATCTGATGCATGATGAAGTGTGATGCTCTCTTTATAAGAGGCGTGGATTTGGTAGGTGGCTTCAAGAGGAATTATACATATTTGCCAAATATGTATAACTCCTTAAAGAGGATTCTTGATTTGTTTGTCCAGGAATCAGGGAAAAGAAGGAGCACTCCAGTTGTTTTCACAATCAGGGACAGGCTAAGTTTGAAATAGTGCACAGCTAAACATTAACAGAATTCTCTGAAGAACAAAAAACCAACATTTTGTATAAGATATGGGTAGGATCTGTTAAGGTGCTTTAATTAACAGAGCTATTTAGACCAAAATTTATTCTTTGTATTCTGAAGATAAATGGGCATTTATTTCTAACATGCACTGGTTATATGCAAATACAAGTGAGTCATGGCCCATTGCTGAAAAGCACAATTTCTGGAAATGATGCATGCTAATTATAGTACTTATTGAAAATCACCATTTGACAACTATAATTTTGCCACCACCTTTCCAAATGCTAAATTGAAAAGTATCTTGTAGCAAATATATTTTAACTAAAATATACTATATTGCAGCTGTTTAAAGGCTCTGAGTCTGAGTCCTCTTTTATGAATAATGTTGATTATTCAGGCAAGTAAAATAAATGATAGTAAAGAACACCATATGACACGTTCAAAATGTTCTGCTTAATGATGCAATTGCTAAATAATTCTTTCATTTTTAAGATTAATACCTCCTCATTGTGTATACAATAATTTAACAAAAAACCTCTATACAAGATGATACCCAACTAATATTTATTGAGGGAAAACTTCATGCCAGGCATTGTACTAAGTAGTTTTATACGTATTATATCCATTTTCCCATCTCTCTCGATCTATCTTCTATCTATTGGATCAAACTGTGTAACTCTGTTCTAAATTCCACTCTTTTCCACTAATATAAGCAATTTGAAAAAAACAAAAATATAAATGACAAAAATAATCTAGTTCTGCATAAATTAAAAGACATGCTATAGAATTTACTAATAAAGACAAAGTTGTAATAATTTGAAATACTCAAATATGTAGTTTGGTGATTATATGATAATAAACTATACCTCAAAATCAATTCCAAAGAGAGAGGTTTGCAAAACACTTGAGAGTAGTCATAAAATTTTTACAAAATACCAGTAAACATTTTCAGGGTTTATTTCCAAACAGAATATAAAAGAAATTTGGGAAAATGGAGTTACTTTGGATTCTTTTTTTTATCTCAAAGTATTATGATTATGGGGATACAAATGTTTTTGGTTACATGGGTTGCTTTTGTTATGCTTGAGCCAGGATTAAAAGTGTGCCCGTCACTCAGATAGTGTTCATTGTGCCTGTCAGGGAGGATTTAGCCCATCCCCTCCCTACCCTCCCACTTGAGTTCCAATGAGATTTATTTCCCTCTAGGCATATGTGTGCTCATCAGTTAATTCCAGTTTAATAGTGAGTATACATGGTGTTTCTTCTTCCATTCTTTAGGTACTTCAGGTAGGATAGTAGTCTCCAGGTCTATCCAAATTGTTACAAAAGGCATTAAGTCATCCTTCTTCATGACTGAGTACTATTCCATAGTATACATATACCACATTTTATTAATCCACTCATGAATTAATAGGCATTTGGGTTGATTACACATCTTAGTGATTGTGAATTGTGCAGCAATAAACATTGAATGCAAGTGTCTTTTCAATAAAATGGCTTTTTTTTCCTCTTGGGTACATACCCAATAATGGGATTGCTGGATCAAATAGTAAGTCTACATTTAGTTCTTTGAGGAATCCCCATACTACTGTCCATAGAGGTTGTGCTACTTTGCAGCCTCACCAAGAGTAAGTAAGTGTTTCCTTCTCTTTGCGTCCATGCTGGCATTTGCTGTTTGGGGACTTTTTGATAAAAGCCATTCTAACTGGGGTAAGGTCATGTCTTATTGTGGTTTTGACTTGCACTTCCCTGACAATAGTGACAGTGAGCATTTTTTCATATATTTATTGACCATTTGTCTATCTCCCTTTGAGAAGCTTCTGTTCATGTCTTTTTCCCACTTTTTAATGGGATTGTTTGACTGTTTTTCTTGCTAATTTCCTTGAGTTCATTGCAGATTTTTATTATTAGTCCTTTATCAGATGTATAGCTTGTGAACATTTTCTCCCATTCTGTAGCTTGTCTATTTGCTCTCTTAATTATTTTTGTGGCTTTGCAGAAGCTTTTTAATTTAATCAAGTCCCATTTATTTATTTTTGTTGTTGCTGTGATTACCATTGGGGTCTTCTTCATAAATTCTTTGCCCACGCCAATATCTAGAAGAGTTTGTACAACATTTTCTTCTAGAATTCTTATGGTTTCATGCCTTAAATTTAAGTCTGTTATCCCTCTTGAATTAATTTTTGTGAATGGCAGAAGATATGGATCTTGTTTCATTCTTCATATGGCTATCCAATTTTCCCAGCACCCTACACTGAATAGGACTTCTTTTCCCCAGTGTATATTGCTATCTTCTTTGTGGATGAGCAAAACCTTGTCTCGAAAAAAAAAAAAGGAAAAAAGAAAGTTGTCTGCTGAGAAAACTGTTGTTAATCTTGTGGAGACTCTTTTTTAACTGACTAGATGCTTTTTTCTTACTGTTTTTAGAATTCTGTCTTTGTCTCTGACTTTTGACTCTCACTATAATGTGCTGTTGAGAAGACCTTTTTGACTTGTATCTGTTGGAAATCTCTGCGCTTTCTGGATCTGGATGTCTAAACCTCTTGCTAGATTTGAGAAGTTTTCAGTTATTATTTCATTAAATAGATTTTCTAACCCTTGATCTTCTCTTCGTCTTCCAGAATTGTATAAATGTGGTCACTTTATGGTCTCCCATATTTAATGTAGGCTTTCTTCATTTTTTTAATTCTTTTTCTTTATTTTTGTCTGATTATTTATTTCAAAATACCTGTCTTCAAGTTTTGAAATTCTTTCTTCTGTTTGATCTAGTCAATTTTCAAGTTCTTGAATATATTTTTTATTTCATTCAATGAATTCTTTAGTTCCAGAATTTCTATTTGGTATTTTTTTGATGATATCTATCTCTTAGTAAGTTTCTCACTTATGTACTAAATTATTTTTTATTTCTTTGTATTGTTTATATGTTCTCCCTTATATCTTTTTGAGCTACTTAATATTATTTTGAATTCTTTTTGTGGCACTTCATAAATTTCTTTTTCATTTGAATCCATTGCTGAAGAATTATTGTGTTTTATTGGAAGTGTTATATTTCCTTGCATTTTCATGTTACTTGTATCCTTTTGTTGATATTTGTGCATCACTTCTTCTAATATTTTGGATTGCTTACATAGGGGAGAACTTTTCCTGAAGATATATCTATGGTATGGGTTGGGTAGGGCACTTTGGCTTTGATTTTGGGTACATGCAGTAGTGTAGTCTCCATATAAGTTCTTTAGCTGTAAACAGCATCAGTGATGTCTGTTATTTCCAGTGGCTTATGGTGCAATTGCTAGTAGACGCAGTGGTGAAGTTTTGCTAGGGATGAGGATGCCAGGTGGGCCAATCATCAGGCCCTGATGGTGGCAGCAACAGCCTGAGCATACCTGTCCTTGAGCCCCAGGGCACTGTGCATGGTTACCAGCGTTAGTGGGTCCAGGTAGGTCAGTTCTTCGGCCTCGGTTGGTTTGCTCAGGTATTAGGAATGGCAATGGTGGACTGGGTAGGTGAGTGAGTCCTCAGACCCCTGGGCAGTGGTTGTTGCACGGGCAATGGCAGGAGAAATGGCTTGACAACCTTCGGCTTTCAAGCTATCCATGCTGGCATTGACAGTGGCTGCAATGGGCTGGGTGGCCCAGTCCCCAGGCCTGCAGATGGTATACATGGATAGGTGCCATTTGTGGTGGTAGCTACAGTCTGGGTGGGCCGAACCTCAAGACTGCAGGAGGAATGTTCAGATGCCAATGATTATGGATGGATGGGGTAGCGCAATCCCCAGGCAACTAGACAACATGCTTAGGCACTGGGTGGTGGGTATAGCCAGGCTGGGTGGGCCTATCCTTAGACTCTTCAATGGTGCATACAGTCATTGCCTCTGGGGGACAGGAATAGGATGATCCCTAGGCCCCCAGCAGAGTGCTCAGGTGTGGATGGCAGTGGTGGTGGTAGGCAGCAGGGAGCCTACCCTCACGGTGAGTGCAAATGCACTATGGGCCTGCTGCTGGGGAGGGCAGGGTGCTGTCTGTAAAAGCAGCCAGCAGGTGACTAGGGAGTGCTCATTTTGGCCCCAGGTGGTGACTGTGGATGGGGGTGTCTGTCCTCAGGGTATATGTAAATGCACGGCTGCCCCACTGCTGGGAGCAATAGCATTGCTGTCAATGGCTTTCATTTTTGCCCCAGAAGCAAGAGCCAGCAGCAACAGTGCAGCGAGGGAGCCTGTCCTCAGAGCACATGCAAATATGTGGCAGCCTAACTGATGGGGGTGGCAGGGTCACTGCCAGTGGCTCACACTTTGACTCTGGCAGCTGCAGCCAGCAGCAGTGATGGCTGTGGGCAGGAGATGTCAGTGGAGCTTCAGGGCTGTAGAGATGCAGGGGCAGTTGCACCCCAGAGAAGGATGTGTTCTGGTGGGAGTTGGGCTCTACAGTTGTGCTGTGCTCCAGCTATCTAGGTCTTGGGAAGGTGTGAGACCCAATGCAAGCTCCCTCTCTGGAGCAATGCCTTCATGTGGTCTCCAGGCAGTTCCTTATATTAGTCTCAGGGGCAATGACGGTTAAAGAGCTCTCCTGTGGCTAGGGTTACAGGAGTCCACAGTGGAATTGTGGACCACTGGGGAATCTCTTACTTACCCTTTCCTACTGTGGAGCCTCTCCAGGTTCCTAGTCTATCCTGGACTAGTATGTTGCCTCCCTTCCCTCTCCTTTTTTGCCCTTCAGTGTTTCCTATCACTTCTCTATTGAAATCCAGTGTTCTCTCTTATATGATCTATTCAAAGTGTGATTATCTACTTGCTATTTTGGTTCTTCTTTGTGGAAGAGGCAAGTACCAAATGCCTCTTGAAGCCCCTCATCAGTTGATTTTAATTTGCCTTTCTATTTCTATCTTCTCAGATAATTAGTTTGGAGCATTTCTTTTTCAAATATAAACATTTAGTGCTATATATTACCCTTTTAACACTGCTTTTTGCTGAATCCCACCAATTTTGTTATGTTTTCATTTTCATTCAATTTAAAATATCTTTTAATTTCTCCTTTGATTTATCTTTGACACATGGATTATTAAGAATTGTGTTTTTTAATTTCCAAACACTGGGGGTCATACAACATATGCCATGTTTTTTAATATTAATACTTTTAAATTTATTGAAATATAATAAGTTCAGTCTTGTCACATGGCCTATAAATTTTAAAAATATTTTATTCTTATATTTTTGGGTTCAGTGTACTTATATTTGAATTCTATTTAGCTAGTTGACAGTAATGTTCCAAGTCTTATATTTACTTATTTTCTGTCTACTCGTTCTATGAATTTTTAACTGTAGGAGATAAGATCACAATGCCCAACTAGACAGGTAGTATGAGCCTCTGCCATGGAGAGGAACAAGAATAGCAAGCAGAATCTCACATTTTGAACAGATCATCTAGGAGAGAATGCTAGGCTTCACCAGGGAAATGACAGGAAGCACCAAAAGTGGGTAAGGAGAGGGTCCAGGGCAACTTGCCCAGGCAGGAACTGGCTAAGAGGTAAGATAAGCTCCTGGACATGGGGAAACGGTGAGGGCAAACCCGCAGGGCTCCATTCTCTGAGACAAGCTTTTAGGATCTTGGCTACAAGAGATCCCCTGACCCACGCAGGTCTTGGGGCTAACATAGGGAGCTGCTGGGAGAGTGCACAGAGACACTGCTCCAGGAAAGGACCCCACACGGAATCCTACAGGCATTTGAGCCTAGATCATCTTGAGCCAGGTGCCATTATGAGAGCACAGATGCCAGGGAACTGCAGGTGTGCCTGCAGCCATTGCGCAGCTCTGAGGAATGACAGAGGAGCCCAGGCACTCTAACATACCCCTAGGAAAGTCCCTACTGCCCAGCTGTGGGCTGCTGTTGAGACTGAAATGTGAGCAGAGAGCATTTTTAAGTTTCTCACCCACATTTCCTGCGTAGGTGGGGCCCCAGCATTTCCAGTTACAGGTCCAAAGGGCCATTTTGAGAAATTGGCAATGGGCTGTGCCCTGCCCTTGGGCTGAGTTTGGGCTGATGTGAATGCAGCCCCCACCTAGCTGGGGAGGGGCAGGGAAACCAGGGTTTCCAGCACACAGCTGGGATGCTATCCATCATCCCTCAGTGTTACTGAGTCTCAAGCAGACTGCACTCCCCCAGATTTCTGCCAGTCTAGCCTGCCTGAGAAGGGTCCCATCCTCTCTGGTTACAGGCTAAAGGTGCCATTTTGGGAGTTTGAAGCCCTCCCTCAGGCTGACTTCAGGCTGTCACAAATGTAGCACCACCCACATGATGAGGGACAGGAGAGCCCAAGCTCTCCTAGACAAACCTAGGACAATTTTTACCACCTTGCTATGGGTTTCTCTGAGACTGAGACATGAGTGGACAGCCCTCCCACAGTTTCTTGCCCATGCCTCTTGCCTAAAAGGGACCTTGCCCTCTTTGATTTTAGTAAGCCCATAGCCAGCACTATTTTGAGAGTTTAACCCTTGGCCATGTCCTGCCCTTGGGCTGAATTCAAGTTAACATGGCTACAGCCACCACACTGCCAAGACAGGACAGGGAGACCAATCTCTCCTAAGCACACTTAGGACAATACCCACCAGCCCGTTATAGGCAGCTATAGTACTGAAAACTAGTCTGTCCAATCCATTGCAGCTACCATTAACACAAACACTGACCACTTGGGCCCTAATGCTACTGCCACTTCTCACATGGCACCAGCAGCTAAGGGGCCTGAGAACCTACCCACATACTAAGCCCTCTGCTCCAACTACTAGCTTCTGAGCAAACCACGTGAAGGCCTAGAATTGCCCCCTCAGTACCTAACGCTGCTGCCAGTGTAAGCAGCTCTGTGGCCTAAAATGAAGCATACTCAACCCACTGCTTCCAGCACTGGGGCCCAAAGACTGGCTCAGCTGGCATTCAAGTCCCCAGAAAAACTTCACCACAGCCTCAACTAATAATAGTTTCCTGAGCTACCAAGGAAATCACAGATACCACTGACTCTGTGTACTGCCTAAGAAATAATAACAGAGATCACACTACTGTAGACTGCCAAAAACTAAAACCAAAGAGTCCTACTCAACCAACAACATATATAATCTTTAGGAAAAATTTCTCTGCTTCCAAAGCAAAATCAAAAAATTAGAACAAACAACTGCTACATCAGATGCACAGATATCCACGGAAAGACGCAGGAATCATAAAAATGCAAAGAAATATGACACCACCAGAGGACCACAATTGTTCAGCAACAAATCTCAATTTAAAAGAACTCCTCATAATGCCAGATAAACAACTCCAAACACTGATTCTAAATAAGCCCAGTGAGATGGAAGAGAAAGCTGAAAACCAAGAAAAATAAACCAGAAAATCAATTCAGGATATAAATTTTTTGCTGTTTGTCTTTAAATTCAGAATTCCTCACGAAAATGAGAATGATGCAAGATAGGGTCTTCTTATACAGGATTATGTCTTTCCAGGTTCATTTTCCATTGTTTTCAGTTTCTTTCATTTGCCACGTGGGCTAAATTATGTGAAATTTTAATCTAGAAAAAAAGAATAATATAAAATCAAATTTTTATAGCTAAAAAATTCATTCACTGCTCAACTTTCTTTTTAATGAATAAAATTTAATTTTTTAAAGTGTCAAAAAACAGTCAAATAGAGATCTTCTGTTATTTTAAATCAACCATACTTGTGCATTTAACTAAGAAATAAGCTCAATTTTCATACTACTGTCTGTGGAATGAACCTGTTGCTAGAACAAGGTCAAAATAGGACATTTGGAGACATTTCCAAAATTATTTCAATGTTGAATGGTATCAGCACAGAACAAATTTTGATTAAATTTTCAAAATTAAAGTTGTCTTAATTGGTAAAGAAATAAGCCCTTTCTTGCTTGATAATGATTTTAAGCTACTCTTTTTACAAAAACAGAAATTACAATAATTTTTAAAAATCTTATCATTCGCTGAGTTTTCTTTCAAGATATTAAAAATTGTTTTTCATTTTCAATGCATGGGTTCGTTGAATAATTCAACATATATAAAGCAATATTTATATTAAAAAAGATTCAGTAATAATAAATTTCATACTGTGTTTTTATGCAATAATTACTAAGAATGCTGCAAAGAACACTACACTGAAAAATCTTTTTTATTATATTGATGAAAAATAATTTTGGAAGACTGGTTTTTATATACTTTTAATAACTCTCCCACATCTTCACATAAAATACAGATACCTCTGAATGAATATATAAAAATACGTATAAATTCATGACATGCAGTATGTTGCTTAGTTTCAACATTGTGGTATTAGATTAGTTTAGTCTTATATCAGATTGATTTCCTTTTCAAACATTTCCAGTTAATGACTATATACTATGATAAATACAGATGCTTTAAAAGATAACAGAAGGATTAACCTTTTGTTGGAGACTTGTTCTAAGGAAATGAGTTTTTTCACTTAAAAGGAGGAAAAACTATCTCAGAAATGACAAAATGCTTCAAGAGAACTACCAGGAATTCACTAAAGGAATTTTTTTTTTTTGCACCAACACAAACATTTCATTTAACAGTCACAGATCATTCCTGTTGGGCCAAATGATCCATCCTGACATCCAGGCCCCAACAGCCAACTTTAGCACAGCCCCCAAACTTCTTACTCTGACTCCAGCAGGGATTATTTAGATAAAATTTAGCAAATATCTTACTGAAACCAAAAACCATTCTTACAGACATATTTACTTTCTCAGTAACTTGGAACCTGGCTCTTCATTTCAGTCAGCATGTGGCCCTTGAATCTTTCATCGTAACCATGTGTGATACATTCCCAAAATGTCTAAATTCAGCCTAAATTCCTCAATCTGATACAAAGTTGTGATACTTAAGAGTTGAAAACTCCCAGGCAAAGCATGTTTGCCTCTACATGCAAAGAAATGCAAATCAAAACCACAATGAGATACCACCTAACCCCAGTAAGACTGGCCTCTATCAAAAAATCCCAAAACAACAAATGCTGGCGAGGGTGTGGAGAGATAGGGACTCTCTTACACAGTTGGTGGGACTGCAAATTGGTGCAACCTTTGTGGAAAAGAATTTGGAGATTCCTCAAAGAGCTAAAATTAGAATTACCATTCGATCCAGCAATAGCATTATTAGGCATCTATCCAAAAGAGTATAAGACATTCTATAATAAAGACATATGCACCCGAATGTTTATGGCAGCACAATTCACTATTGCTAGGTCATGGAAACAACCCAAGTGCCCGTCAATGCATGAGTGGATTGTTAAAATCTGGTATTTGTTCACAATGGAATATTACTCAATTTTAAGAAATGACAGTG
>CAUYRT010002318.1:0-30731 GCA_963574885.1 Lepilemur ruficaudatus
AAGAAGGAAGGAAGAAGAAACCCTCTAGAAGGAAAAGAAAACAGCCCTGTTGGAAGATTAAATTTTGTTTCGAGTAGTTTCTCCAATGTGACTAAGATAAAGTATACATAGTAAACTAAAAAGTAAATTTTTAAAAAGCTACCAAATTTAAGGTATTTCTTCTATCATCATCAGGAGTGGGGTCTCAAGAGCAAAATAAAATCAGTTATAAATGAGATACCATTTAAAAAAATACATTTGAAGGCCGGGTGTGGTGGCTCACACCTGTAATCCTAGCACTCTGGGAGGTGGAAGTTGGCAGATTGTTTGAGCTCAGGAGTTCGAGTCCAGCCTGAGCAAGGGTGAGACCCCATCTCTGCTATAAACAGAAAGAAATTAATTGGCCAACTAAAAAAAATATATATATAAAAATTAGCCGGGCATGGTGGCTCATGGTTGTAGTCCCAGCTACTCGGGAGGCTGAGGCAGAAGGATTGCTTGAGCCCAGGAGTTTGAGGTTTCTGTGAGCTAGGCTGATGCCATGGCACTCTAGCCCAGGCAACAGAGTGAGACTCTGTCTCAAAAAATAAAATAAAATAAAATAAAATAATAAAAAATACACTTGAGACATGATGTTTACATTTTGATCTGCCTGTTATATACTCCAGAGACATATAAGTAGATCTTCCATAATTTTTTCACATCAGCAAATACTTAAAAGTTGTTGTCAACAATGGATGTTTTTTCCTTTTTGATATGTTGGAATTGATTTGTTTGTAATTTTATTGTGACTTTATTAAAGACTAAAATATTCTGCAATTTTATATGCATTTCCTTATTACTGTTAATTTTTTGTATCTTTATTTTATTACTAAACATCATCCCATACACACTTATTGATTTTAATATTTGTCCAGTGATGCTAAAATGAATATTCAATGTAGATAGTCACATTTGCAAATAGGGATGCTTTTTTCCTTTTTGTCAATACAGGAGCTTGTTATGAAATTCTAGAACAACATTAGGTAATACTGTGGTATTTAGGTCAATTTCTTTGTTTTTTTTTTTTGACTTTGATAGAAAAAGTCATGGGTTTTACCTTTAAGTATAATAGTTGTTTTTTTGATACTCATATTATTCAGCATATCATAGATGCATTCTTTGACTTATATAAAGGTATAAAAATCAGAAGAGAATGTTAAATTTTTCTCCTTGACTTATTAAAGCAATGAGTTATATTGATAGTGTTCATGGTATTGAACCATTCATTCTTCTGAAACAAAACTCCTTTGGTCAAAGTGTGTTATTCTTTAATAGAGTGCTGTATTCTATCTGCTATTTTTATTTTGATTTCTTTGTCATTATTTATGTTTTATGACATTGAGGCCAGCAAATATAAACCATAATTTCTATACTTTAGAATGTATTGAAGTTTGCTTTATGGCTGAGAATGTGAACTATTTTTGTAAATATTCCACTGACATTTGAATAGAGTATAAAAGTGATATGTGGAGGGTATCTAATTTAATGTGTGTGTATATGTATCCGTTAACTTTAGTCATAGTGCTAGTACAGGCATCTCATTCTTTATTTTTGTTCTTCTTAATTTGTCAAAGACCAAGAGCTGTATGTCAGTGTTTTTTTATGATGATGGCTTTGTCAGTTTCCTTTTGAATGTTCACACATTTACTAAGCTTCTATTACACCTCTGCTTTTTCCTATCCAATTGTGCATGCTATTTATATTCATTTATGTCTACCTTTCTTATATTTTTCTTTCCCTAACTGTACCTAGGATATTGCTGTGCCCACATTAGATACTCAACTCATTGAAGCACATTCATTGATTTTTATCATATTCTCCAAGAAATGTTCTGGACAGAAATCCGTTCAACTGATTTCAAGTTTAGTATTTCAACCATTACAGGATTATTCATATGATTTATGCCTCACCCTATTATCACTGATGATCTACTTTTTCCAATAAGGCATCTTTTATTCGAACTGTCAAAAATAAAATTAAATCAAATTGAAATAAGTTTAAAAGTTTATCATGCATAAAAAGAACATTTTGTCAACTGGAAGACCTCAAACCAAAAGTGGAAAGAAGGCCCACTCATAGCAGTTACAGCACCACTTATAAAACATAAAGGAGGAAGGATTTTGACCTCTTTCATGATTGGCTGTTATACATTAACATTCTTTGTAAGGCAAGCAGAGCTATTTAAGCTGATTTGTCTATAACTGATTGGTTTAATTTCACTGAATCATTCTAGCAAGGATGTAAAGCTTGCAGCTTGTGTTTTCTTTGTGATTAGAGCTAGCATTTCAGGGAAATCAAGATAACTTAAGTTCTGGCTACATGGCTATGTGCTATTGGCCTTGGGGTATATGTAAACAGTGGTCTCTAATTTTATTTTTCTTTAATACAAGTTAAACAAGCTTTAGTTATAATTAACTAGTAGGCTCCTAAGAAAATGTTTTAAACAAAGATGGTTCCTCATAAATTATTTTTGTATTTGCAGTGGATTCTGCAAAAACGTGCAGGAATTTCTGTATGTCCTCTGAAAAGTAAAGCACACTAATAATGCTAAGAGAATTTACCATCAGCTTTGTGCATTTAGCTAACATTTGCCCTTCCTTCAGCATTGGTATTTTTTTCCCAGAAATTGTATTTTGCAAAACCTAATGTGAATTATAAGTCCCTGAGTGGAGTTAGAGTTAAAAATAACTCCCTGTTAACTGTTAATAAGTGTTAGTGTGGCAGAGGCCCAATGCTATAGTAACCTAATTCAAACAGACTCAAAAGGAGCTGTGCTAAAGGGCATAAGGCATTAGAATCTTTTCCCACTTCCTCTTTCTTGTGTCTTAATCAGGAATTAGTATAAAGCATTGCCCTTTCTCTGAGGCTGAGTAGCTTTGTGTGCATTGTGAATCTCCTAGTTTTACCAGTCAAAAGCTTTTATTCGATAGTGGCTCTTTTCTCACATTCTGTATTTGTCCTTATCACCAAGAGAAAGTCTTCATGATTAAAGTTTTGCTTGTGGCTAGTTACAACTACTGAGATAGATAAGGGGAAGGCAGAGAATGCTTGTTTCTCCGTTATATAAAAATCTCTGTAATGTGGAAGTTTTTGTATGTTTGCTGGTCATTGGAAGAAACATATTAAGACTCAAACTATTATATGGTTGAAGAAATTGTAAATTGCCCAACCATTGGTGGTGTAGATCAGAGGGTATATTTTTAAGGACCTCACAAGTCTTGAGATAAAGAGCAAATGATGGGAAGAGATTGGAGAATATATGGTAGTGTTAGGCAGGGTTGTTTCAGGAATTGCCTCAAATCAAGGATGAGTGCTCCTTCCAGATGAGACTGTATTTTGATTATCTAATTAAAATCAATTTTAGAACCCCAAGAGAAATGGCAGTGGTCAGAGGTTTTCACATGCCGTTTTATTCTCCAGTGAATGCAATTCCCAAACGACCTGGATGTTACTGGCACTACTTTCAGACCTGCAGGTGGAGGACTTTGATCCTATTAAAGGTTCCTGTGCTCTAACTGCAGTTTCTTACTGGGTAATTGGGGTGAAAGAGAATAGAGGTGCCATAAGCTGTGGGGCTCTGAGCTGCAAGGCCTGACAGGACAGACAATGGCAGGATGCTAAAATCTGTCTCTTTCTTTTCAGGACTTAGCTTCATTTATAATTGGGGGATAAAGTTCTTGCCAGCCAGTCTTGCTAAATCTTTTTATTTTTTAAGTTTTTACAGAAAAAAATTTATTTAATACTTTCTACAGGAGTATTGTATTTTTTTGTAAAATTTCAAATAATACTGTTTCCCTTTGTCCACCAATGGAAAGTAGTGTTATAATGGATTATATATAATTATACACACATGCATATACATGCACAAATATACTTTTAAACAAAAAATGTATTGTGCCATATGCATTCTTCTGTAAATTGCTTTTGCTTCTGCTTTGCAATATGTCTTGGATATCCATCTATCTCAATATTCATTGCTTTTGACGTCTTTCTTTTTTAGGGGTACAAGAGTTTTTTGTTACATGGTTGAATTATATAATGCTAAAGTCAGGGCTTTTAATGTACCTGTCACCAGAATAGTGTACATTGTACCGGATGGGTAGATTTTTATCCCTCATTTTCCTCCCCCTGTTCCCATTCTTAGTTTTCAGTGTCCATTACACCACTTTGTGAGCATATATATTCCTCATTTAGCTCCCACTTATAAGTGAGAACATGTGGTATTTGTTTTTCCATTCCTGAGATACTTCACTAAATCTTAAACAAAGTGACAAGCTTCTCCCTCCATAGGTTAGAGAGATACACATTTCATAGATACAGGCAGCAGTATTCCTAAATGAGAGTATAGGATTTGCCCATGCTGTTCATTCTTCTCCTAAAAATAGGGGATTATCATCATAAGAATGGGTATCATGTTATCTAAGACATGCTACACTTGGGAACAAGGGTCACAAATGTAGTAATAATCTTTTATTATCAAGAGAGGGACAAATCCAACATGGCTGACACCAGAAGACTTTCACACCTCTAGGGAGAATTTTCCTGAAGTTTCACCAAACTGGATCGCATGTAGAAATTACATATGAATGTTGGCTTTTTTGAGTGAGAAATTGAGGCAAGAAATATTCTACCCCTACAAGTCTAGGAAGAATCATAAAGTTAATAAAGTCTATATCCTTTTAATTGGACAAGTTTCTAACTTTTGTGTATTATTTTTGAAACCGATTGTTTTCGATATGCATAGTTCATATATAGCAACAGAATAAAGAATATCACAACAAAATAACAAATAAAAGATAGTTTTGAAAAGCATGATACAGAATCAAGAGCCTTAGTAGATGCCAGAAAGACCAGAATTTTGAAAGAAAAAAATTAAAAATAAACTTTTATATATTTGTTGCTTATCTAAAGCTAGTTGTGCTTTGTGTTAGTTTTTTTTTTCCCCCCACATAATACCATCCCTTGGTATCTGTGAAGGATTGGTTCCAGGAATTCCCATACATACCAAAATCTGTGTGTGCTCAAGTCCCTTATATAAAATGATGTAGTATTTGCATATAACCTATGCACATTCTTCTGTATACTTTAAATCATCTCTAGATTACTTACAATGCCAAATACAAAGCAAATGCTATGTAAGTAGCTGTTAGACTGTATTGTTTAGGGCATAATGACAAGAAAAAGTCTACATGTTCAGTACAGATGCAACAAACCATTTTTTTAAAAAATATTTTTGACCCACAATTGGCTGAATCCATGGATGCAAAACCACAGTTAAAATTGGCCAACTGTATATTTATTTTATTATTTAAAGTTTGAAACATTATTGTTCAAAATTTGAGTAGTACAAAAAAGGTATAAATTAGATGATTAACTTCATAATCACTCCATTACCAAGAGGCAAATGTGATTAACATTTGATATGTTCTCATCCAGTATACTTTTCTGTGTAATACATAATTTTAAATTCAGGTAAGTTTTACCTCCCATAAAATTGTAGCATGTACATTTTTTCTTGTTGTTATTTATCATTTATAAAAATTATTTTACATTTCCAATATTAACACAGGGTCTTTTAAACAAAGTGTTCTCAAAAAGCATCATAATCCAATTTAAAGTAAGGGCTCAGAATACTATTGCAAAAGAGGTACCCAATAAATGTGACTGCCATTCACCCTCAGGTCTATTACTCTTAGTGGGGTGCCAAGCATGCAAAAGACAGTCGATAAATAGTTGTTAGATTTAATGTAGATCAGGGTAGCAGGAGAGGCCTGGCTTTTTAGAATAGTATTAGACTGATGACACATCTTTAAAAAATGGCAAATGGCCTGGTTCAGCTCTTAAATATGGTGTAATTCTTTTAAAACAGTTGTGTCTGGTATTTATGCTGTTGTATTAGGATAAATGTATCAGAACAGGATTTTAAGTGTTAGGAAACATGACTTGACTGGTAGTATTTCTAAGCTATAGCACAATGGGTTATTTCTCTGGGAATACCAAGTCATCTTTAAAACCCAGTCAATGTTATCAGTAGGTAGTAGAGCACTAGTCCATTTTATTCAATTCATACAATGTTTGTGGTAAGGTCTAATGAGGTAATTTTTTCTGAAGAAAACTCTCCTTTGGTGCTAGGGTGGACACTCCTAGGGAGGAAAGGCTCTGCTAGTGGAGTAAACTTGACGGAGCATTCATTTCACCTGGGGGGTTTAATAACAATGCAAATTCTAGGGTCCCATTCCCAGATTTCTGAGTTAGTTTCTCTTCTTTTTTTTATATTACTCTATTATATTTTTAAAAATTAATTATTTAATTAATTTCAGAATATTACAGGGGTACAAATGCTTTGGTTACATAAATTGCTTTTGTACCATTTGAGTCAAAGGTGTAAGTGTGCCCATCTACCAGATAGTGTGCATTGGACCCATTAGGTGTGAATTTCCCCATCCTCTCTTCTCCCCTCCCACCTGCTTGATTCCTGATGAATGTTACTTCCACATATGCACATATGTGTTGTTCAATTAGTTCTAATTTAATGGTGAGTGCACGTGGTGTTTGTTTTTACATTCTTGTGGTCTCCAGTTCCATCTAGGTTAATGCCAGAGTATTAGCTCACCATTGTTTTTTTATGTCTGAGTAGTAATCCATGGCATACATATACCGCTTTTTATTAACCCACTCATGTTTTGATGGGCACTTGGATTGTCTCCACATCTTTGCAATTGGGAATTGTACTGCTACGAACATTTGAGTGCAGGTGTTTTTTTTTTATAGAATGTCTTTTTTTTTTTTTCCTTTTTAATACCCAGTAGTAGGATTGCTGGATAAACTGGTAGTTTTATTTTTGGTTCTTTGAGGTATTTCCATACTATTTTCCAAAAAAGGTTGTACTAATTTCCAGTCCCACCAACAGTATGTGAGTGTTCTTATCGCTACACATCCATGCCAACATTTGCTGTTTTGGGACTTTTTGATAAAAGTCATTCTTGCTGGAATTAAGTGACATCTCATTGTGGTTTTGATTTGCATTTCCTGGATGATTAGAGATGCTAAGCATTTTTTCATATGTTTGTTTGTCATTAGTCTATTTTCTTTTGAAAAGTTTCTGTTGATGTCTTTTGTCCACTTTTTAATGGGTTTGTTTGATTTTTTTCTTGCTATTTTTTCTGAGTTCTATATAGATTCTAGTTATCAGCCCTTTATCAGATGTATAGCATGCAAATATTTTCTCCCATTCTTTAGGTTGTCTATTTGCTCTAATTATTGCTTCCTTGGCTGTGCAGAAGCTTTTTAATTTGATCAAGTCCCATTTATTTATTTTTGTTATTGCTGTGATTGCTTTTGGGGTCTTCTTCATAAATTCTTTGCCTAGGCTGATGTCTATAAGAGTTTTCCCAATATTGTTTTAAAATTCTTTTTCTTTTTTTTTGAGACAGAGTCTCACTGTGTTACCCTGGCTACAGTGCCGTGGCGTCGGCCTAGCTCACGACAACCTCAGACTCCTGGGCTCAAGCAATCCTTCTGCCTCAGCCTCCCGAGTAGCTGGGACTACAGGCATGTGCCACCATGACTGGCTAATTTTTTTTCTATGTATTTTTAGTTGGCCAATTAATTTCTTTCTATTTTTTAGTAGAGACAGGGTCTTGCTCTTGCTCAGGCTGGTTTCGAACTCCTGATCTTGAGCGATCCGCCCGCCTTGGCCTCCCAGAGTTCTAGGATTACAGGTGTGAGCCACCACGCCTGGCCTGTTTTAGAATTCTTATAGTTTCATGCCTTAGGTTTAAGTCTGTTATTGACGGTGAATTGATTTTTGTGAGTGGTGAGAGGTGTGGCTCCTAGTTTCAGTCTTCTACATGTGGCTATACAATTTTCCCAGCACCAGTTATTGAATAGGGATTCTTTTCCCCAGTGTATATTTTAGTCTGCTTTGTCAAAGATCAGAGGGTAATATGAGGACGGTTTTATATCTGGCTTCTCTGTTATGATTCATTGGTCTGTATCTCTGCTCTTGTGCCAGTATTATGCTATTTTGGTTACTATGGCCTTGTAGTGTAGCTTGAAGTCTGGTAAATTGATGCCTCCTGATTTATTCTTTTTGCTTAAGGTTGTTTTAGTTATACAGGGTCTTCTCTGGTTTCATATGAAGTGTAGAATTGTTCTAGATCTGTGAAAAATGGTGTTGGTATTTTAATAGGGATTACATTGAATCTGTAGATCATTTTGGGTAGTATAGACATTTTAACAATGTTGATTCTGCCAGTCCATGAGCATGATATAGTTTTCCATCTGTTTACATCTTTTGCTATTTCTTTCCTCAGTGTTTCATTGTTCTCCCTGTAGAGGTATTTCACCTCCTTAGTTAAATGTATTCCTAGGTATTTTATTTTCTTCATTGCTATTGTGAAAATTATTGAGTCTTTCATTTGGTTCTCAGATTGATTGTTGTTGGCATATAGGAATGCTACTGATTTGTGTACACTAATTTTCTAACCTGAGATTTTGCTGAATTTACTCATCAATTCCAGTACTCTCTTAGAAGAATCTTTGGGATTTTCTAGATATAAGGTCATATCATCAGCAATAAGCAATCATTTGACCTCTTCTGCCCCTATTTGGACACCCTCAATTTCCTCTCCTTGTCTGATTGCTCTGGCTAGGTCTTCCAGCACTATGTTGAATAGAAGTGGTGACACCAGATGGTTTCTTTTTTTTTTTGAAACAGAATCTCGCTCTGTTGCCCAGGCTAGAGTGCCTTGGCATCAGCCTAGCTAACAGCAACCTCAAATTCCTGGGTTTAAGTTATCCTCCTGCCTCAGCTTCCCAAGTAGTTGGGACTATAGGCATGCACCACCATACTGATAATTTTTTTCTGTTTTTAGTAGAGTCAGGGTCTCACTCTTGCTCAGGCTGGTCTCAACTCCTGAGCTCAAGGAATCTTCCTGCCTCAGCCTCCAAGAGTGCTAGGATTATAGGTATTAGCCACTGAGTCCAGCCAATACTAGATGGTTTCACGTGAAAATTTTACCAGACCTACAAAGAAGAACTGGTATCTATTCTGCAAAAAGTACTCTATAACATCAAGAAGGAAGGAATCCTCCCGAACACGCTAATCTCTCTTAGGTAGAGATTAGCATTCTGTATGTGTAACTAATGTCCCAGGGGAAGATTGTGATATGTGTTGGCAGGGATATGTTTTTATTTTTATTTGTGCTATGTTTAGTATGTTGAATAAGATATCTCTGATTGTAGAAAGTTATTGAAGGTTGACAGGCAAGAGATTTTTCGAACAAATTTTCACTGAATCAATCTCTTTCTGTTGTTTTCTCTCTCTTCCCTATTCTCTTTCTTTCCTTCTAGGTTGGCCTATAGTTTGCCTTTGTTATATATGTATATTCAAATTTAGAACCCTCCATAGAAGGGCTCTAATTATCTATGTACTTATATGTGTTTTTCTATTAACTGAAATAATCCAAGGAGCAATGGCTTTCAGACAGGCTCTGAAGCATCCCTTCGGGATATGTCCTGATGAGAAAACGGGAGAGTAAGTGGATGGGAGTCCAGGAATCATCATGTCTTCTTCTTTTTGGACAGAATAGCATTACATATGCAGCCTTCTCAGAAGTTACCCTTTGAATCTCAATTTCATGATCTTATAAATATTTGAAAAATGCTATTCTAGATATTGCAAACAATTTTCCTGAAGTTTCTTTTTCTATTGAAAAATTAATATATAAATATATTTTAACTAAAATCTTTAATCAAATCATATGTATGCAATGGATCAAAGAAAGCTCCCATTATTTAGGGTGACTGTATAATGTAACTTCTGAACAAGGATGCTTTTGAGAATGAAAGGGTGGCTGTTAGTAATTACACTGGTGTAAATTGATCCTCTTCTGGGCAAACCAGGATCTGTGTGATCCTATATTTTCTTTGCTAAGCTCAATCTTTTCCACTTTCCTTCTTCTTCCCCCAGATGTCATCACCAGTTACACCTTGTCATGTATTCTTTCATAGTTATGATGTGATAAAGTTTATTTGATCACTTCCCTTAACACTTAACATTTTCCTCTGCTTTTAATTAATAAATAGTGCTTTTAATAAACAGTGCTGCAATGGCAATGCACAAAACTCTTAGAGTACATGTGTGTGGAGTTGCTGGTTGCATTTTCTATTTTAATCATTTATGTTCAAGACTTTCTAAAATATATTATCATCGTAAACAGAGGCTATTGAATATTTGAACTTTACTTGATGACCTGATATCATGATTATGGATATTGATTCTTATACTGCTGGCAAATAGATAAGCAGTCAGGCTCTTAGGGACTATTTACAATTACTCTAAATGTCCCCTTTGAGTTATTGGGCTTGTTTATATTATTCATAAAATCATATAATTAAAAATCTGTGCAGGACCTAAGAAATTATCAAATACAATTCATTTCCTTTACAGATTAAAAGGCTGAGGCCTGTAAAATTTAACTCACATATGCAAGAAAATCTTGCAGATCTGTGACTGTGATCAAGGTCTCCTGGGTCCCAGGCTATTTCTGTGTCTTTCTTCTCTTTGCTAGCCGAGCTTTCAGCTAAGCTTCAGGTACCCCTCAGCACCTGTCCCTGGACTAGCAGGATTACTCTTTCCTTATTTGCTGTTCCTTCTGTGTGTGATAATGCCACTGTTAAGAAAATTTTGGTTTCAAATGACAGAGACCCAAACAAAACTGGCTGAAACAAAAAAGAAATTATATTGATTCAAATAATGGAAATGTCCAATAGCAAGTTTGATGTAGGGATTCACAGGCTGCAGGGGCTCCAGGTTTATTCTTTATGATTCTCTAGACCCTGCCCTCCTCCCCTTCTCAAGGTCACCCTCAGGATGACTAACGGAAGCAACATAGTGGAAGTGTTTCCAGAACTCCCATTCTCTTATTGGACTGTCTAGAGAATCTAACCTCTCATGATGGCTCCTGCAGAAGCCAGGGAAAGATTTCTCCTGAAGGGCTCCTCAAGAGCCTCCTACTACATCATTGATAGAAATAGTGACTCATGCCCTCCTCAAATGGTCACTGTGGCCAGAGAGAAGGGATAATATACTGGTTGGCTTAAGTCAGTTAGGATCCTCTTTAGGGCTAGAGTTGGGGTGAATCTCACTGAAACTATACAGCTGAGAATTTGGAACAGGAGTTTCCGAGAAGAAAACCTGGGCATTGTTAAAGACCTGAATTATGAATGGTGAGGAGACAACTGACAAATGGGCACACTCTTTGGGAGGTCACAAACAATACTTATTAGAAAAGGAAAAAAGAACAAATAGATGCTGAGTGAAGGTATGACCATTTCTTTTATGATTAACTTTAGTGTTGATATTTTGCATGATCCACTCTGCTTCTCAGGTATCTGTTTTAAAGCTTTTTTTGGTGTTATTATTCTAAACGGTTGAGTTTTATGGATAAATAAAAATTGACATTAGAATTTTTAAAAGATTTTGAAGACATAGAGTAAAAGCTTACCCTGGGATAAGGGGACACCAGTTGTGAACAGGAGTGATGGGAATTGTATAGGAGCTTTAGATGCTTTCATTTTGTTCTAGAATTTCAGGCAATTGAGTTAATTTGAGTAATAATTTTTTGTTCAGAAGTTCTGGCCTCCAAGGAGCCACTGGGTTCCACAGCACTTTCTTTCATTTAGTTCCACTCAACCTCAATTTGGGGTTCACGTGAACTTACTCTCTGAAAGCTAAAGAATCCAGAGTGCCATAATGGACATCAAGAGCAAGCAGTTCAGAGAGGAAATCAATTGAAACCCTTTGTTCAATTGAGAAAGATTGGGAGATAGTCCTTCAGTTGTTTCTCCAAAGTGGGAAGTTAGGTATGGCTGTAAGGACTTGCTTTAGCTAATGATATGTGAGTAGAAGTGACATGTGCAATTTCCAAGGGAAGCTTTAAGAGTCAGAGTATGATCCAACACAGTCTTTTTTACTGCCTTACTATTTTTTGGAGCATTCAATAGCCCAGCGACCTCTATGAAATGAGTTCCCCGTTGATCTGCGATGGACATTTCTCATGAATAAAAGATAAACCTGTTATTATAAACCAGAGGTCTGGAAGCTATGAAAAACATTTATTGACCACAATGTTAAACCACCCAGATTTGTGGTTATTTGTGTAACTTAGCCCATTACGACTGATACAAGATAGCACCAGTATTTTCTCTGAAAGCATTAAGAAAGATGTAAAATAACAAAAAGAAAACTTGAAATGATTTATTTTGTTACTTCTAGTAGGAGGCAAAGCTTGAGCGCTTAGTATTTTTAAACCTCTTGAGTTATGTGATTAGTACTGCCTTGGGCAAAAGCTGTGGGGTATCTGAGAATTGGATTTTCAGAGCGAATGTGCAAAATAACATCTTACTCTTCTTTCTTGGGTAATCTAGCATCCTTAAAATAAGATGAAGAAAAAAGACATACTTTTAAATGTCTGTGATTTTTCTCTCTTTCTCTTCATTTTTAATTCATACATCATTCTAAAGATTATGACTAAAATCACATGTTTCTTTTCCTCACTACTTTTCTAACTTTTCCAATAGCATTTAAGTTGTGATAAATATGAAGAAAACACTCAAAGTGCCAATTGCATTGCCTTTTCCAAAAAAGATGTGACTTTTAAATTCAAATCAATAAAGCTCTGGCATCTCTTAGTCACACTTTTGGGTGACAAAGCAAGATTGACAAAGAGAAAAGAGATAGAAATTTAAGGAGATTTTGGCTTAGTGCTTCAAGTCACCTACTTGAGAATATTCACTTAATTTTCTCATTGACTTTTTTAGGGAACTAAAATTATGATTTTCCAAGTTTGAGCTGAATTAAACTTATTGATCCATTAGTCTAAGATCCTATGGGAGCTAAGATGCACATGATGTGGCCTAATTGATACAAGTATGGATGCTAAGCCCATATGTTAATCTTTGTTATACCATGATAAATCAATCTATCCTTGCTTTAGTGTTATGTCACTATGAAAGAAAAGAATATAAATACCATATAATCTGAACACTCACCTTGCCATTCCCCTTTTTCCTATTTTCATCTCCTGTTATTTTGCCCCTTGCTTCCTTTGATCCAGCCACACTAGCTCTTTTTTGTTCTTTCTCCCACCCTGGGAATTTGCACTGGCTCTTCCTTCTGCCTGCAGCACTCTTTCCTCAAGTATCTGAATGCCTCATTCTCTTACCACCTTCAAAAAGGCCTGACTTGATGTCTGCATTTAAAATGAAAAGACTCCTACTCCAAACACTCCAAATATCCCTTTCCTGTGCTGTTTTTTTTTTTTTTCTTGGCATAGCATTTGCCGGTTCCAAATGTGCTTATGTTTATTACTGATTCTCTTTCTCCATCCTCAATTGTAACCTTAATGAGATCAAACCTTTTTTGTCTATTTTGTTCATTGATATATCTCACATGCCTACAACAGTCCTGGCACAGGGGAGGGATTGAAAAATACTTGTTGAGTGTCTAAATGTACCATGAGATAAGATAAAATAAATCTCTATGCTATTAAAAGGAAGGGAACATATTGAATTCAAAGACTTATTAGGGGCATTATTATGTGTTTATTGGTTTACCGGATTTGTAAATTTTTTTTTTTATATAGCAGTAAAGAACTAACATTTGTTAAATGCTCAGATTACAGGGATGGGACTATTGCATGCAATATCTGTTTTGATTTCACATGCACAGAAACGATAGTACCCTTGAAGTAGGGCTATTACTTCCATAGGTGAGAAACTGCAACTGGAGGTTTAAGTAATTTGTTCAAAGTATCATAGCTATGAAACGTGAGTTTGAATTCACATTAGTTGCCTCCAAAGTCCTTACTCTTTGCACTCTATTATAGAGAAAGACAGAAGGTAGAGAATGAATGAGATTAGTAACATTCTTTGCACAAACTTTTGTATTTTGGACAAGTATAACATAGGCTTCCACATTATCTCCTTGGAACATACAAAGAGCCAATGTCCTTATTTATTCTCAGAAAAGCCTAAGTTATTTTTATTAATATTATTGTTATTATTGTTAAATGTCCATTATTGTTAAATGCCAATAATTATCTCTCTCTGGTCTTCCAAATTTGGAATTTTTACTCATATAACAATATTGGCACTTCCATACAATACTCATCAATTCATAATTTCCATACAATACTCATCAATTCATAATATTATTAGCTTGGACCTTTGACCTTTGACCTTTGACCCAAAATGAGAAGCTAATATCTTCTAGATATTACAGTTTTCAAATATTGGTCAATATAGACCTGGGGATAAAAGAAGGGAAAAACCCCAACTTTTTCCTTGGAATAATTCCTTGAACAATTTAGCTATTTTTGTTGCATATGAAGAAAGTTCTTTTTATTTGGAGGTAAACATGCAAAAAGGCCTTTATCTGGCAAGGTATTTGATAAGAGCCTGAAGAAGTAGGAACTGATAGATTTGATGACAGTTGTACTGTTTTTCCAGTTGTTGCTCAGGGCTGAGTGCTCTGGCTGTCTCCCTGAAGATGGTCGAGGTTTCCCTCTCCAGGTGAGGAGAGCCCTTCCTGTGGTGGCAATAAGCAGACAAGAGACAAAATGGTTTCATGAGAAATAACCCGGATTGGCACTCTGAAAAATGGCTTCCTGTATGTCAATTCTGCTGATTAATCTAAAGTTTGTACAAATTTTTTTTCCCTATTTTTCAGTTTCGTCATTTGCAAAATTAGTGTATTGAATCAGATAACCTGGAAGCTAAGTTTCAGGTCCAAAATTCCAGAATTTTCCATAAACTTATCTGTTGGAAAGTAGTAGAGAAAGAGCAATAAGCTTACCTCTAATATTTTTTATTATTTCAGACCCAACTAGCGACATTATCTTTGAAAGTGGAGGGATATTACTATATTTTTCTCTTCTCTAGTGCATACTAGAGACTATTTTTAAATTAGGAAAGGAAAGCTTATTTTTTTTCTGGGCTGATGATTGATGGCTTTTAAAATATTTTAGGAAAATCACCTTAAGTTGCTTAAGGGAACCATTAGAGTGCAGAGTTTATCAACAATTTCTGTGGTCCTACTATGTATGAAAATGGGCACAAAATGCACAACTTTAAGGAAGCCTTTAATTTTTGCTCAACCTTTATTTATGGGAATCTTTAATTTACAGCTTTCAATGCTTACTCAGAGATGGCATCTGCAAGTAAACTACAGATTTGGAAATTGGAGGAGATTGTGGAGGTGTGTGTTTCATTTTAGGAGCTATAGGCTCTTCCTCTCCCACCTCTCAGTCCCAAAAAACAAAATGGTCTATGTAGAAGAGCAGAAGCTGAGGTGGAGAAAGTCTGTTCCCAATTTACACTAGGATTAAGCTTCGTTTTGTATTGTTTTAATTATTCTTTGAGTTCCCACTGTCAGAGATCTCTAGGCAGTAGAAACTCCCACAGAGTTTCACTGGACCAAACCCTGCTAGAAATTGTGAACTGGGTTGACAGTGAAGCATATCAAGTTTCCAGTCACCTGTGACCTGAGAAAGATATTGCAGGTAATCCAAGCACATATCTAGGGAGAGAAGATAGGCACTTTACTGTATAGAGCTTTGCTTTATTCAAGGAGAGGAAATAGAAAGTTCTCCACATGTTTGAGGAAAGCTACCACAGAACAGAGGAAAGGAAGTAGCACCCCAAAGCCTCAAAGGAAGAACTTATAAAACAATCTACTGAAGGGTCTAGAAGTTATTTTTAGGCAGGTTCTTAGCATCTTCAGAAGTCAAAAAACAAACACAAAAAATCATTGTTTCTTTTAAAGAGAAGCTTGTATACATTAGGAGAAAAAAAGGAGATGAAAAAGCAACAGAACTAGAAAAAAGTGCATTGGTAAAACAGAAGATGGCCTCAGGAAAAATAGAAACCGAATGACAGAATTAAAATTTGTATTTTCAGCAATAAAGGAGAGAATTGATGCTGCAGAAAAATCAGTCAGGGATGTAGAGGGCAATTTGAGAATAGCATCAAGAATTTAAAGGCAAAAAAGATGAAGAGAACAGTACCAAAAAAAAAAAAAAAAAAAAAAAGATAGAGAAAAAGAAAAAAGAAAAAGAGAGAGACATGGACAATATAAACTATAAGTAATTGGTATGCCTGAAGGAGAGAACAGAACAAATAATTCAATGAATTTAAATTAAAGAAAAATTTAGTGACTTATAAAGACTTGTACCTGTAGATGCAGATTGGGAAGACTCAATTTAGTCTAGGTAGTCAATGAAAAGAAACTCAGGCATAGATATTTCATAGAAAATACATTTAGATTTTAAAAAGAAAGAAAAAATACCTTATAAGAATCAAAGCAGAAAACTTTATTTATTCCAAAAATAAAAAGATGTTTTCAGTTTTTAATTATGCAATATCAAAAAACAAAATGTCAGTGCAGCAATACTTACAGAATTTTAAGTGGGAAAAACCCACTTACAACTCAATGATTCAGTATATTTTATGTGATGCTTTCTTGATGTTACATATTTTGTATAATTTTAACTTCTGGAAGCATATATATCAATAAGTTACAGATCATGGGCCATAGGCTAAAGGATATAGTGTGGGGAGTGAGAGTGTAAAGTTGGAGATGAATTGATTAAGAGAAAAAGGGGATTCAATGACTGATGTTCCTGATGAAACAGGATTACATAGTGGACTGGAGAATTTAGGGCTTGGCTTGAGAATGCTGGGTTAAAAGGAAGTTTTAATCAGAGAGCAATATATTGGCATTTGAGCCACTGATTTTTGAGAAGGACCATGTATAGAAAACAAAAAGATTCAAGGAGTGGGCATAACAGTTGGGGGCAAAAGTGAGAAAGAGAAGGTATTTGGGTTAAGTGTTTAGAAGCTGGTATGTCATTTGTATTGTCCAAAGGACATTCCAAATACAACAGTAGGACTTGGAGAGAAAGGGAAGAATATGAGATGGAGCTTTGAGAAATTCATTCAAGAACATTTTTTATGACAAAAAAAGTGGATAGAACTAGATTGATGAAGAAAAAATTAGCAGAATTGCACATAACATATAGAGGAAAGCTATAGGAGAAATAATGGCAAATCTTACCCAATAAAATTCTAGAAAATTTCAAGCTTGAAATCAATATTCATTAGTAAGCATCCATGGGAAAATTATTGGTGTAATTGATCAAGGAACCTGGTCACCCAAAGCCATTCCTCCATGTTAAAGGTCCTAAGTAAGACTCTATTTTAAACTAAGTGAATGCTCTGCCCGTGGTTTCTAGCCAAAGGGAATTCTTACACGTTTCATTGTAAGTGGTGGCTCTCAATCAGAAGTAGAGAGACTGTTGGTTGTTGCAATGACTGAGAGTTTCTATTGGTATTTAATAACCAGCTGCCAGTAATGCAGAATATCCTGCCCAAGGCAGGATAGCTCTGTATAAAGCAGTATGATCTTTCCCCAAATGATCTAGACCAGTACTTTCCAATAGAAATACAATGTAAGCCATACATGCAATTTTAATTTTTCTAGCCACATTTAAAAAGGAAAATGGAACAAGTAAAATTAATCCTAAAAACACATTTTATATAACCAAAGATATCCAGAATATTATCATTTGGCATGGACTCAACATAAAATTATTTATAATATAGTTTTTATATTTTTTGCTTGTACTGTCCAGTGTATTTTAAAATCTAGTGTATTTAAAATCCAGTGTATTTTACGGTTATCGTACATCTCAATTTGGATACTAAATATTCCTTGGAATTAGTTGATCTACATTTATATTTCATAAAATTCATAGCTGAAAAAGTAAATTCACATACCATAGTGTTATAACCATGCTTAAATGTTTTATAAATTGTGGTTTTTATTTTGCTTTGCTGCAGTGAATGACAGTTGCCATTCATTGTGAAATTTGCAATGTACTTTTATCTAGACTCTTTTTTTCTATACTGTTTGATTGTAGTACTAGCTTTTGCATCTTTGTTTGATTCTGTACCGTATTATACTAAAATATTTTAATGTAAAACGTAATTATTCTTTCTTATTTTCTAAACTAGGAACATAATTTCATTATATTATAACTTAAGTAATAGGTATTTCAATTTAACTGCCAGTTACATTTCACATAGGTATCACTATGACTCATGCTGTCTGCCTAAAATATTCAAATAAATACATTCAATATTACATCAGTATGTAGAAAAGAAGTCATTCAAATTGGATAATTTGCTGACAATGACAAGATTAGTGGTGTGTTTATGTATGTACTGTGTTTATGTGCTGTTGTGTGCATGTCAATGCATGTACTTGCCATACACATGACAAAACAACTTCTTGCATGATGCTATGGTTAAAGTGAAATGTAGTCCTAAACAATAAACTTGTACTTAATGAAAAGTATTTTGAACTGATTCAGTTCTTAAATTTAACTTCAAATTCATTGAAATAGAAATTTATGTATAAAGTGTACTCAAACTATGGATATGGAGAATTTGAAAAGTAATAAACTTAACATTATGGATAAATATAATCCTTTATCTCATCAACAAAATGTAGAACCACTTCAAACACTCATGGAACCTCAAATGATGTTGGTTAGGTGTTAGGTCCCAAAGAAATTCTAGATTTTTTTAAAGGGAAATTTGAAAAAAGAAAAAACCTCACATCCCACTCCATGTAATTCATATACCTGTTGACCTAGATAATACACATCCTCAATTTTTAACTATGAATAGAAAAATATATGTATGGGCATATTAATTGTGACATCACTTTTAATGGTGAAAAACTAAAAGTAATCTTTGGTTTGTTAATGACACAATGATTAAATAAGAGTTAATCCATATTGTGGAATACTGTGTAGCAACCAAAAATATTTTCAAAGTTTATAAGACATATTGCTAACCAAAAATGTCACAGAGTAATCATGTAGATTTATCCCATTTATTTAAGCAATGAATATAAGTATATAAGT
The DNA here is from genome assembly GCA_963574885.1 of Lepilemur ruficaudatus. Taxonomy (NCBI): domain Eukaryota; kingdom Metazoa; phylum Chordata; class Mammalia; order Primates; family Lepilemuridae; genus Lepilemur; species Lepilemur ruficaudatus. The sequence continues at coordinate 19,017 of CAUYRT010002318.1, forward strand.
GAATATACAACTGACAGAATATTTTTTTTAAAGAAGCCACTAATATTAGTCAATTCCGTGGCAACGAATCTAAAAAGGTAAGATAAAGGGAGAACTTTCACTTTTGGGTTTATGTGCTTTTAGAAGAATTAAAATATTAAGAGATGATTTTGATTTCTTCATTATATTTCTATTTTCAATATTTTATATAGTCTGTATGTTCTACACCTCAGAAAATAAATTGAACAGATTTAAAATTTTAAAGAAAGTGCCTTAGCAATAGAAAATAAATTTAAATCTATTCATCAAAATTCCAAGAAGAGCAAATCATGGAAAAACTACATTTTTTGAGTGTCTCCTATAAAGAAGATAATTAATAATCAGATGATAAGCAGTCATCTTAACAGTTCAGTAGCATTTTACATAATAGAGGTCAAAACCATTAAAGAAATTGTTAATGTAATCTTAAAAAACCATGTGGAGTAGTCGTCAATGATTGCATACTGTTTGATGGGACCTCATGGTCTAGAAAACCTTGCCATTTTAGATCAGTTGAGAATTCGGATGTATTTTACTCCATTTCTGGACATCACTTGAAAAGTATTTCGGAGCGGTAAAAAGGATTTACTGGAAAGTAGAAAAAATAAGGAAAAAAACCTAGGATAGTTATCATTAGCACAACCTAGGATAGTTACTCCCATTAACCTGGGGCAGTTGTTAACATTATCAAGTGGATATTATATCAATAATCATATTTCTTTGGATTCATTCCTGTCAAAGATAAGAGCAAAGGTGGTTCTTTGCTTCACTTCCTCCTCCTTCTTTAAAAACACACTCTTTTCTCTGCAACGAATTTACTTTTTCCATCAGAGTCTGTTAAGTGTTGCTGTAAGAACTTAGCACCCCGCCTCACTATCAATAGTCTTTTAGTACTCAATTGGCATGACTATAAAACATATTATTACTAGACACACAAGGGTATATATGTTTCTGAAAGTTATTGGGCAGATGCAGTGCTCTTCTTCAATACAGAATATACCTGGTAAAGACAGAGGAAGAATGGGTTAAAGTCTTATGTGCCAGTAAACATGCACTTACACACACAACACACACAAGAACTATAGGAAAAAAAGCTAAGTGAAGGGTGGCAGAGAGAAGAGAAATCTAAATATTTGGATTGAAGTTGTAGTATAGAACAAAGACAGGTGACTATGCAAGTCTAGCTCTGCCATTTCTTGAGGGAGAATAAATTTCTTAAGAAAATTTTCCTACCATCAGCCTGTGGAGGACTCGCCTGGGTATATGGACAGCTCATGTTTCTTTTGCAACGGGCTGTTAACTTTACTGTGTATATCGTGCATTTCTGCTAGGGCTAAGCAAGGCAGCTTCTGTTTATAAATAATGTAAGTTAATGTAATGTATCAAGTGCTAAATTAGATAGAGTTTTACTTGAATAATAATATCAGGGCACTGGAGCTTTTTGATGTCACCCAAATAAATGAAATCAAAGTAAAGAGCACACAGAATTGCCACCTAGCATTAGAAATGGCATATAAGGATCTCACAGATTTTGTAGAGGTTAGTGTCCCATAAAAACCCAGTATTTTTATTTTATACAAAAAAGAAAAAATCTCGAACTATATTTCCCTTCCCTTTACAATATCCTTCTATTAATATTAAATTTTGATATTTAAATGTAATTAGTTAAAAGTTTTATGCTGCTTTAAAAAATATTAATGAAATATTTTTAAGAAATCATAGAAATATATCTTTATATGCTTCAAAATATATACAATATTTAATTTCTTAATATATTTCCTACATTTATCATATAACTAACATAAACAAATATCCTGTCTCCATCTTTATATTAATTTTACTATACTCCATAAAGAATATAAAGAATTCCAAAATTCTTTATAGAGTTGTTTATATTCTCTTAATTTCTCTCCTTCATATTTCTTCTCAACTCTCTCCCATCTAGCTTTTGTACCATCTCTCTTTCAAAATGGCTTTTGCTGATCCCCAATGACTTTCATGTCACTAAATCTAAAGAAATTTAGAGGAAGTCTTATCTAAGTTGGGCTCTCAGAAGCATTTGGTGCTGTTGATCACTCTCTGCTCTTAGATCCTCCAACCTCTTTGGCTAGGCTCATTCTTTCCTCTGAGTTCCAAATCTGAATATCTCACTGATAATTGATATTCCTACTGACTTGTCTGAAGCTTAACTTAAAGCCTGTTTTTCTAAAACTTGTTCTTTTTTATCTTAAATTTAAAAGTTAAAATTATTGTGTGTAAATCAGAAACCAAGAATCATCATCGAAATTCCTTTCTCCTTCAACCTAGATCCAATCAAACACCAAGAACTGCCAATGTCTTTGTTAAATATCTTTGATAACTTTCGAATGGTTTGTTTACATAAGCCATCATCCCGATCAAGGTACCATAAACCCGCACTTGGACTTTGTTTTCCAATAGGTCTTCCCACATCCTCTCTTGCTTGATTTACCTTGCCTTCCTCATTTTAGCCAAAGTGATCTTTCCACATAGCTATGGTTCCTGTCTTTGAGCATCTGAGTATTTAGATGGAGGTGAGTCCATCACCAGGACTCATGTTCTGCATCCCGTTTCTTTGTATTGAACAGCTGGTATGATAAACAAGTCATATTTCTTTTAGGCCTGCCTTCATCCCCTGAACCCCAGCCCTTTCCAAAAAAAAAAAAAAAAAAAAAAATTAGAAGGAATGAAAAAGAACAGCAATGTAGAGAATTCACCATTTCTCTGTCTTCTTTCTCACATCAAATCTGAGAGAAGTGGGATGGGATTGTACACTAAACTTTAACAGTTTCTGATGAAAATGATTAAATAAATTTCTTTTATTATAAGAGAGTGAATCAGAAATATTATTTAATTTGACCATTACACATATATGAGTTAAATATGGGTTTTACTACACTTGCAACTGAAGTCTATTAAAGCTTTCAGAATCCTATTCTCACTTCTGTAATGCTGAGAAAGAGACTCTAGCACAACATTCCAAAACACAAAAAGCTGTTGAACTTGAAAGGCCCATGTAAAACTAATAATTCTTCAGTTTGGTACAGTATTAGAAGAGTTGGTTAGAGTAAACTTTTGATGGATTTTGATAGCAATTGCTAGAGAACTCATAAAAATGCAAAGAGAAAAATCATTCTTCTTCTAAAAGGGACTAGGCTCCAAATTTTAATGTAATCTTATACTGAGCTGAGCTGGACCACATGGAGAAAAAAGACACATTCCCAAAGTGGCAGAAGAGTTTGAGATTTAAACCAGAAACAAACTATGTTCCCTCCCTCACTCCACTCCTCTACCCTGAGTACTTTCCCTGTATATATGACTGTTTTCCCAGTACATTTATTTTTTTCAATCACACTTTTCCAATTTAATGAAAATACAATCTGTGGATAAAGCACAGCAAGGGAAAGAGGGTGTTGTTCCCCAAAGTACAGTGCAAAGTTTGTCAGAACTGCTCATTTGAATTTTTCTGTCCTGTGGGCTCATAAGGAGCCCTTTTCCTAGTGGGAGGCAGCTCTAGGCTGATCCTAATACAGCAGCTACATGGGAGAGAAGAGCATGAGGGAGGAATCCTGAAAAGGAACCACCCTCACGAAAGCTTTTGTTACACTGGATTTTGCCAATTCATATTAGCTTTCCTTGTTTGCTTTAGTGAGGTGGAAGGCATGAGAGAAAAGAGATCTTGAGTTTACCCAGAGAACTGATGTAATGATACATAAAGTGTGGATAAATGCTCAACTATTAAAATGGAAAGATTAACATATGGGCCAAAAACAAAAGCAGAAACAAAATCCTAACCCAATCACTCACTACATAAAATCTAAAGCTAAGTAACCAAAGAAGTTGAAAGATTTTGGAAAAAAATATCAAGTGAACGGACCTAATAGAAAAAAGAAAGTTCCAAATTCTTAGTGGACAAAGTGAAATCAAGGCACATAAAGCATTAAAAGCCATAGAATTTTTTTTTTTTGGTAAATTATAACACATAAATAAAAAATATTCTAATGTACGTTATACCTTTAAGACAAGAAGAAGTAGAGAGAAAATAATAGGGGATTTTAAAGCATGTCATTCAATCTTTGAAACATCAGACAGAAAAAAATGAACATATGGAAGATATCCACAATATAATTTAAAGCCTCATTAATTCAATATATTTCAAAATTTGTATACTAAAGAAATGGCACCTTCTTTTCCAGACCACATGGAACATTTGCACAAATCTATTTTCTGTAGGAAAAATGAACCATGAATTCCAAATAATAGAAAGGTCTTTTCTGAACCTGTGATTAATACCTGAGTAAAGGAGAAACAATAATATAACGAACTAAAATCAGGAGGTTGTGGAGGGACTGCAAAGAAGTATGTGTGCTAATTTTCTCATATTTTGTTGCTGGAAATCATTAGATAATGTATAAAGATAGGAAATGGAGAAATAAGGCTTTAGATATATTATTAAAAGTTATCAAAGTAATCAGAAGACCACAACATGTGCAAAAAGTCTTCCAAGTTATCAGAGAAAACACCTGAAATAAAATAGAAATAGAAACCAAATAGCAAGCTTTAGAAAACAAAGGGAAAGTTAAGAGAAAATATAACATTAATGATGAACTAAGACTAAATATATACATATACATATATACACGCACACATATACATACTGCAGTCATAACTTGCTTAACGATGGGGATACATTCTGAGAAATGTGTCATTAGGCAATTTTTTTGTTGAACAGACATCGTAACATGTACTTATACAAACCTAAATGGTATAATGTACTATATACCTAGGCTATATTGTATAACATATAGCTCCTAGGCTACAAAACTGTACAGCATGTTACTGTACTGAATACTGTAGGCAATTGGAACACAATAGTATTTGCATATCTAAACATATCTAAACACAGAAAAGATAATGTGCTATGACGTTACCATGGCTACCACATCACTAGGCAATAGGAATTTTTCAGCTTCATTATAATCTTATGGGACCACCGTCATATATGTGGTCTGTTGTTGATGAAAATGTCATTATGTGGTGTCTGACTATACATAGATTATTGGGACCCACATCCAGAATTTATAATTTAGTAGATGTGGAGTAGGATCCAAGCAATGCATTCCTAATAATTTCCCAGATGAAGCTGGTATTGCTGTGTCAAGGAGTTCACTGAGACAAGTGTTGAGATAGAGAAACCACTAGCTAGTATAAATGAAGGAAAAAAGAAAAAAGTAAACAAAGTCCCCTTAGATAAATAACCACAGAAATAGAGGAAACAGAGACATCACTTCAGTGGTTCTCAAACTTGACTGCCCACTCAAATGACAAAAAAACTGGTATTCAGGTCCCTCTGCTGTTGGATTGAATCAAAATCTTTGAGGCTGGGTTCTAGAAATGAGCATTCTTGAAAACTTATGTTGATACTCACTAGGCTTTGAAAAATATTAGAATAGGGGATTAGTTGTATTCTGCTAAATCCATTTGGAAACTGGGATTTTAGTTGGAAAATTCTCATATTTCACAATTCTCAACTTTTGTAGAGTGGAAATTTCAGGCTGCAAGTGGAAGTATGTTCTAGCATCTCTTGCTTGTCTTACTTATTCCTTCTGGAGCAGATTACTTTTCAGACTGAAAGTTTAGGAGGAAGAACTGAGCATCCTAGTCTCTACCAGGCATTTTTTTCCCCCTTCTGCCTGCTTACAGGTAGGGTGCTTTCTGGTTTGTCTTCATTCAAGGCAGTAAATGTTCTACCTGTGACAGGAGACCTGGGATCTTCAACTATGTCTAGGCCTAAAAGAGAAATTTTTAAAATAACATCTTTATTGAGATATAATTCATATACTACAAAATTAATCCTTTTAAAATATACAATTCAATAGTTTTTAGTACATTCAGAGTTGTGCAACCATCATCACTATCTGGTTTTAGAATATTTTTATCACCCTGAAAAGAAATCTAGTGTGCTCTCTTAGCTATAGCCCTCTGTCCTCCTCGGTCATAGGCAATCATAATCTATAGAAAGTTCATAGTGTCCTCAAACCACAGACATGACCCATCCAGTTTTTACCCAAGAAAAGCCTTATGGTTTGATATCCATCTTTCAGTCTCCTGGTAGTATATGTAAGTTGGTTCCCAAATCAAAAAGGGATATTTATGTTTCCCTAAAACTCTATCATTGGATAAAATACATTATTTCTCAGAAAAAGTTACCGCAAATGACTCCAAAAGTGATAAAAATGTTGCAAAATCTGTAACAAGATTTTAAAAAGCCACTCTGGTGCCAAAACAGAAACCATAAAGAAAAAGACTGATTTATTATACTATTATACAAATCAAAACTTCAGCACCTCAAAAATCACCATAAACTGAGGTATGTTGAGTATACAATGGACATGCCCAGGAAAGAGTTCGTTTATAAATAGACTTGCAAATCAGTAAGAAAAAGACAGATACTATAATAGAAAAAAAAAAGGGCAGAAGATATGAGCATCCAATTAAAATGAAGAAATTTTTAAAAAGTTAACACAAGAAAAAATCTTCAACATCATTGGAATAGAAAAGATGCAAATTTAAACAATCGCTGTTTTTCACATACAAGCAAAGATTAAAATAATATATTCAGTATTGGTGAGGTTGATGGGAGATGGAAGTATGTTGTTGAGAATGAAGGTTATAACCTTTCTAAAAGGCTATTTGGCAACATGTAACACAACTGAAAAAAAAATCACAGTAACTCCATATTTTAAACTTTAACCTCAGGAACTATATAAATGCACAAAATATATTTCTAAGTATGTTAATTACAGCAATATTTATCATAACAAAATTTGGTATGAAACTCAAGTGATTGTTTAAATATATTTGGGAATATTCATGTGTTGATTTTATTTACTTATATTTATTGATAGAAAATAATCAATGAAATATTGAGAAAAGGAAGTTGTAAAATTGTCTATACGATTATCCAATTTTGTTGACTGAAAAACAGCAACAATAACAACAACAAAACAAAAAGCCTCTTTCTATAGATACAGAAAGGCTAAAAGGAAATAGATTTTAAAAATCATGATAAGGGTAATTTTTAATTTTCTCTTTATGTTTTTTTCAAGTTTTCCAAATTTTCTACTAGCTTGCCTTTTATAATCAGAAAAAATGAGTTTTATATTGATGAGATGAGTAAGTAGATGTTGAAATCAGGTACCTGCCAGAGGTCAGCTTGAAAATTTCACCGAAGTTGTGTGATTTGCTGAACTGAGTGGTTATCAACTTCTGTGGAGAAAGCATGGGAGAGAAGGCTAAATACATGATTTGAGAAGTAGGGCCAAGTGCTTTTATCTCTCCCTGTGTTCTGCCTTTTGCCATGTATAGTTGTCATGTGCTATATACAGTTGCCAAAACACAACCATATCAATGAAGTAGTGACCAAAATTTTGTAAGAGGTCAGGTGCCTTTGACCATGGTGCTGGTGATTAATTGTCATTGTCCTCTAGGACTTTGGTTGTAAATCTCATGAGCATCACAATTATTGCAGGCAGATACATAATCCTGCACCTAGAGGTTCTGATGCAGTGGGTTTGAGGTAGAGTCTAAAAATGTGTGTTTTTAACAAGCAATGCTTAACATGTTGCCTGTCATCCACTGTTGGAGCCCAATTCTCTGGGGGCATAGATGCTTCTTCAGTTTCAAGAATTCTAAATTAAATAAGAAAAGGAGTAGGGGGCGGAGAGAATTTGATCTATTGACCAGAGGAAATTAGGAAAATTTCCCTATTTTGGGTTTTCAAGTAGTTCTAATTACTGAGAAAGAAACCAAAAGAGAAATGTGTGCACTGAATATGCATTCGAGTGTGCTCATGAGAAGAAAAAACTTTTCTTTACTTTTTAATTTTTTTTTGTACAGTAGTAAAGAAGAAAAGCAGCCAGTGAGAAACAGCATGAATAAGGTATCATCATCATTCAGTTCTAGTAAAGCATGAGTGACTTTTCATGATTTTTATTATTTGCATTGGTAAAACTATTGTGATATTTACAAAACTTTGTCTTGTGTAACAGTTGCATTGATGATTTTAGGGTAGTTCTGCTGAGATTTCAAAAGTTATAAAAATATTTTCTATGATAGTATTTGGAAAATATGCTCACTCGAACCTCTATTCTCATGTTTCCAACCAGTGCTAAATTTTATGAACTGACCAAGTAACACTTTCTCAGATAAACAGCCAATCCAATTGCATCATTATAAGTACATTCAGGAAATCATTACAAAAGAGTGCCTGAAGGCTTATATCAGGGATTGCAAAAATCTAATACATAATGTGGCTAGAGAGATAACAGAGGTGGTGGCAGGAGCCCAGTGGGGACTGTAGTAAACTGTCCCTTCCAAAGATGACAGCTGCTAATCAAATTCTAAGCACTGTTGCTGTGCCTATCATATCTGACTCTCTGATATTTGTAGAACAGCCAGAAACCTCAATATCCGTGTGAATCCCTTAATTTTTTTAAATTTTAGGTGCTATTTAAATATTAAATAAATTACATCGTTAGACAAGCAAACACATCAAATGTGCCCCTGGGTTAGCCACCTCTGGCTTAAATCAGAGGAAATAAAAACACATACCCTTCATTCTCTAATTCCTTCCCTCCAGAGTTTATGAAGGGAACCACTAATCATTGCAAACAAGCTATAATTTGACAGCGTTAGAGAAAGATCAACATTTCCCTGGGCAAGTTATTAAGAGATTTATGGTTTAGAGGACCTTAATATGCTTTACTTGGAAGAATGGGAACAAGGAAGATGAATGAGAACCAAAGACGTAGATACGTAACCTGCATTTGTAAAATGTGCTTGATCTCACAGATCTTTTCTTTTCTCTGTGCCACTATCTACCTCTACCCCAAATCCTTGCAATTGTGTCCAGCTGTCAGCAATATGGTTTTTCATATCATTTGATGAACATAGCTTGATAGTGTTAGAAAAACTGCACCTTGCTAAGATGCTATATCATATCATTTGAATTGATGAATAAAATGAGAATTCATGAGACATTGAAATGCAGCCTGGGTTACTCAGCTTTGCATAACTTTAAGGGGGAGATTGCAGCACAACCTTCCTTTTGTATGTTAGATTTCTTTGGACAACGCTAATCAAAACTCACGGTGCATGTGTGTAAATCAGTCAAAAGTAAGCAAACCGCAATATCTATAGAACCCCATAGATTTGTCAAAAGTGAAAAGAAATGTATTGGGGAGATATGCATTACCCTTAGCTTCTCTTTTATTATATTCTAGTCTTAAACCATTTCTAAACTTGTGGGCAGATGGCAATGGGTAATTAAAATGCTAGCAAAATTATGGAAGGTGAAAGTAACTTGTATGTCTCTGTAATGACAGACATGAAAAAATTATGCACAGTTTATAATGAAATGATACAAAGATAGGGACTAAAATCAATTATGTAGCTGGTTGAGATAACATACATCAAGGTGTTCTCTTTTCCTTTGTGTTTCACTTGAGAAAGGCACTGATTCATACCTGAGGACTAGAAGAAGCAAAGCAAAATCTTTCAAAGTAAAGTGGATACATATATTTCTGGAAGTTATACAAGCAGCTTGGAAACATAACTTTTTATTGCTTGTTGCTTTTATTACTGGGAATAAAAGGTGACATCCATCAAAATTGAAGGCAAATAATTGCAATAACTTTTAGTGAAAATTCATTAATGCCAACTGGGGAAATTATACTATTAACTCCCATAAACTAGATTAAATGTTAAAAGTGGAGAAATGAGATACAAGCTTTGCTTTCCATTTAAGATTTCTTTCTTTGCTATATTATTTTATTTAAAATTATTATCAAGGTCACACATTCTAGCGATAAAATACTGAAGGCCAGATAAACCAAAGAAAATTAAAATCATTTGTAATCTCATCCTCTATAATAATCATGGTTAACTATTTGAATTATTAAATTCCAAATGCAATTTCAATACTGTATACTGCTTTTAAACTCATTTATTTTCTTTAGATAACTTTTATACAACCATTTAAAACCATCACATATTACTCCATTGTGTGGATGCTTCACAGTTAAATCAATGTTTACCGTTGTATGTTTGGTAGCCTTTTATTTTTGATACAATCAAGCTATTTCAAAATTTACATAAATATTTTAGATCTATAGCAAAATACCAAAAATGATATGAATGTATCTCTTTAACATAGTATAAGAAGTAAAATTGAGGTTTCTGGGTTAGAGGATTTGTATGCTATTATGGTTTTTGATCATAATGTTAAATTGTCCTCTACAAAGTCAGTGCTAATTTAAACTACCATCTCTAGTTTTGGAAAATACCTAGCTTTTCATGTCCTCATTAACTTCAACTATTCTTCTTCCTAATTTTTATCATTTGAAATATTAAATATATGTCTCTTAATTTAATATGGACTTCTCTGATTAATAGTGAGCCTGAATATATTTTGCTGTTCATGTTTTTTCATTAGTTATCCTCACCTGTTCATGAATTTTGTCCAATTCCTAATAAATTTTTTTTCTTCTTTATTGAAGTATACTTTACATATCATGTCTTTACTCCATTTTAAGTGTACAATTAAATGATTATTAGTGAATTTACAAAGAAGTACAGTTAATCACATAAATCAGTTTTACAGGATTTCCTCCCCCCTTTGAGATCCCTAATTCCCTTCCCCAGCTACTTTTCAAGCATGCCCCTCCCCTGCACAGTTCCTACCACATCACTCAGACGTGGGTCTACCCCCTACCCCCTGAATCTCTAGTGAACACCACCACCACTTGTGCCCCATAGTGTTAATCAGTCAGTACCAATTTGATGGTGAGTACATGTGGGGTCCATTCTTCCAGTCTTGTGTCACCTCATTTTGAATAATGGGCTTAAGTGTAATCCAGGATAATATAAGCAGTGCTAGCTCACTGTCATTTCTTAAAATTGAGTAATATTCCATTGTAAGCATATACCAAATTTTAATAATCCACTCATGAATTGATGGGCACTTGGGTTGTTTCTATGACCTAGCAATAGTGAATTGTGCTGCCATAAATATTCGGGTGCAGATGTCTTTATAATAGAATGTCTTATGCTTTTTTGGGTAGAGGCCCAATAATGCTATTGCTGGATCGAATGGTAATTCTATTTTTAGCTCTTTGAGGAATCTCCAAATTCTTTTCCACAGAGATTGTACTAATTTGCAGTCCCACCAGCAGTGTAAGAGTGTTCCTGTCTCTCCACATCCTCACCAGCATTTGTTGTTTAGGGATTTTTTTTTTGATAGAGGCCAATCTCACTGGGGTTAGGTGGTATCTCATTGTGGTTTTGATTTTCATTTCTCTAATGATTAGAGATGTTGAACATTTTTTTATATGTTTGCTGGCCATTATTCTGTCTTCTTTGGAGAAGTTTCTGTTCATCTCCTTTGCTCATTTATAAATGGGGTTGTTTGATTTTTTCTTGTTAATTCTTTTGAGTTCTAGGTAGATTCTTGTTATTAGATTTCTCATCTGAAACCCTACAAGCCAGAAGGGACTGGGTGCCTATCCTTAATCTTCTAAAACAGAATAAAGCCCAATCTAGAATTCTTTCAGCAAAATTAAGTTTCATCTATGAGGGAGAAATAAAGTCCTTTGCAGACAAGCATTCTCTGACGGAATT
>CAUYRT010002319.1:0-29623 GCA_963574885.1 Lepilemur ruficaudatus
GATCTGACTCTCTGAGAACCGAGACAGCTACCAAGTGACCAATGGGGGTTGAGGAGAATAATGTGTACAGCATGGACATGCTGGACAAGGGGCAAGGAGATGATTCTTGTCCTGGGCAGGACAGAGCAGGACAGCGTGGGATTTTCATCATGCTACTCTGAATAGCACATGATATAAAACTTATGAATTCTTTATTTCTGGAATTTTCCATTTAATATTTTTGGACTATGGGCAACTGAAACCATGGAAAACAAAGCCTCAGAAAAGGAAGAACTACACCAGGCACCTGAAAAAAAATTTTTTTAGAGATGGGGCCTCACTTTGTTGCCCAACCTGGATCTGGACGCACTTTAACCACTGGATTTTACACTTTAAGAGTGTGAACTTTATGGTATGTAAATTATATCCTTAAAAAGCTGTTACTTAAAAAACCCGTGTAAGAGCCCGTGTCGTGGCTCATACCTGTAATCCCAGCACTCCGGGAGGCCAAGGCAGGAGGATCGCTGGAGGACAGGAGTTTGAGACCAGCCTGAGCAAGAGCGATGTCATCTTTACAAAAAATAGAAAAATTAGCCAGGTGTGATGGTACACGCCTGTAGTCCCAGCTACTTGGGAGGCTGAGGCAGAAGAGTTTGAGGGTGCAGTGAGCTGTGATGATGCCACTGCTTCAGCCTGGGTAACAAAAAGAGACCCTGTCTCAAAAGCAAACAAACAAACAAACAAAACAACCCATGTAGACTCAGAAACTTGATACGTAAAACAGATGGCACCAAAAACAGCAAAGGAGAAACGAAAAAAATGTTTCGTTAATGTGTTGGGTAAATTATCACTACATAGAGAAAGAACGAGATGAGTTTCTTCCCTCCCCTGCAGTGTGAACTACAGGTGAATCCAAGACTGCAGTGTGAAAAGTAAAACTAAAAGCTAACAGAAATGATTCTTATGAGAATGTATTTATGACTCAGGAGGGAGGAAAGAATAAAGAAGACCCAAAACATAAATCACAAAGTTCCAAATTTTGGTTTTCAATAAACAAAAATCAAGGATCCTTGTTCAGCAAAGGTCCCCATGGATGCATTTTCCAAGAGATATGTGTAAACAATGTAAATCAACAAAAACTTCAGAAACCCCGCTGAAAGTGGGCAAAGAATATAATCAGACAATTCTTTTTTTTTTTTTTTTTTGAGACAGAGTCTCACTCTGTTGCCCGGGCTAGAGTGCCGTGGCGTCAGCCTAGCTCACAGCAACCTCCAACTCCTGGGTTCAGGCGATCCTCCTGCCTCAGCCTCCCGAGTAGCTGGGACTACAGGCATGCGCCACCATGCCCAGCTAATTTTTTCTTTATATTTTTAGTTGGCCAATTAATTTCTTTCTATTTTCAGTAGAGACGGGGTCGCGCTCTTGCTCAGGCTGGTTTCGAACTCCTGACCTTGAGCGATCCACCCACCTCGGCCTCCAGAGGTGCTAGGATTACAGGTGTGAGCCACCGTGCCCAGCCCTAATCAGACAATTCTTAAAGGGCGAAACCCAGACAGCTACCAGATATACCAGGACGTGATGAAGCTTGCCAGTTACCCAGGACAGCAGCGAGTCTGTGGCCAGGGCTGCACCACGGGTCAGCAGGATGGACTTGGGGACCTGCACACGCTGAGGCTGAGGCCCGACAGCCTGGCTGAGGGCTGGACACCAGGTGCTGGGTGTTTGCCACACACATTAAGAGTTTACAGCACAGGCCCCTGAGAGGGGGGTGCATGTGAGCAGGCGTGAGGAGCGAAGAGGGTAACTGATGGGGACAACGTGCTGCAGGCTAAGGGCCCAGTGAAAACTGCACCTGAGATCCAGTAAGCAAAGCAAGGGAGAGAGCGGGGTGGAGGGCGTGGGAAGCAGTGAGGTTGGCACCCCTGGGAAGTGTGAGGGGGTGGTGAGATGGGGCAGGTGTGCAGAGGATGTCGAGGGCAGCAAGACGCCCGCCGAGCCCCGACCCCAGAGTGAGAGTGCAGGTGTGGGCTCCTCTGGGCCCGCAGGGCCCTCGTCCATCCACAGACTGCACGAATGCTGAGTGCCAGGGCAGCTCAGCTCCCCCCTCAGACGCAGACAGCCAATCGGCAATACCGGCTAGGCAGCTGCTGGGGGTCCTTTACCTTGTGGGGCTGAAGGGTCAGGGTCACCTGCCTGGGACTTCTCGAGCTCGTCTGAGATCTCTCCATGGACAGAAGGCAGAGGGACAGAGAAGCTCCTCTTCAGCAGAGGCCCAGAGGCTGCTGAATGGCCACCACCACGATCTGCTGGGGAGACAGGTGTGACAACCTTAGTGTCCACACAGCCCAGTGTCCAGCTCAGCTCACAGAACAGGGTCCCCACAATGGCACACAATCTGCATGTCTTGAGGCCAGGCACAGCCCTCTACAGCACCCTGTGCACCTGTATACAAACACCCCTCCTCACTGCACCTGGCTGGCCCCACAGGTGAGCAGATGCCAGCCTCATACCTGCCCTGCTCCGCTCCCCTCCCCACCCTTCTCCAAGGTCTTCCTGGACTGACCACCCCAGCTGCTGGCCTGTGTGCCTTGACAGTAAACTCCTGCTCAGGTGGAAGCTGCCAGTTGTCCCTTTCTCAGTGGCATTCCTTTAGTCGAGGTGGCCATCTGAGCACATCTGGGAGGAGTCACGCAAGACTTTGGCACTCCACCTGTCCCTCAGGTGGTGTGGACCCACAACAACCTTCCAGGAAGGACCCTGGCCTTGCCCACCACACAGGATGGAGGAGGCTGCCTCCTATGCAGATGCTGTCTTTTGCGTCTACAGAAGCCTGCCAACCTTCCCCACCTGGATCTCTGCCAAGACCCATGCCAGGATAGCTGCCCTGCTCCATCGCTTAATAATGACCAGAAGTTCAGGTCAGAGGAAGCTATTCAGGCAGAAATACTTAAATGGCACATATTCTGAAACGGATTTCTGTGAGAACCCAGATCAGCTGGAGCTGGGTTTCAAGGGCACCATGGTGCGAAGCCTCGGACGGGCCAGCTGGGCGGCTGGGCCAGGCTCTTGCCCTTGCAGGTCTCCAGGACACACTCAAGTGAAAGCAGGTCACCCTAGTTTGTGTTCCGCTCCACTTTCACCCCGCTTTCACAAACACTGCTCTATTTAATTTCACATACTTTTTGTCAGCCACTTGAAATCTTTGGGAACATGATAGGCTGTAAAAAAACTAAAGGCATCAGCCCCACCCGATAAGGTGGCTGCTGAATTTGCACCACAGATCATCCTGGAGGTGACTCCGTCAGTATGGGCTGCACTGGGCGGCTTCTTTCCCAAATCCAAGCCCTCCTGAGAGCTCGCAGCAGCCCGGTAAGAGCACAAAGTATGTGGGCAATTCACCTGGGCCGGGGCGGGGAACCTATGGCCTTAAGGCCACACGTGGCCTTCTTGGTCCTTAAGTGCCAAGTCCCTCACGGAGAATTCTGGGGAGAACAGGCTGAGAGCAGGGGCACATGCCTATAATCCCTGAACTTTGGGAGGCTGAGGCAGGAGGATCACTGAGCCCAGCAGCTTGAGGCTGTAGTGAGCTGTGATGACACCACTGCACTACAGTGATACTCTGTCCCCCCAAAACAAAAAATATGGAGAGAACTAAAGAATGGAGGGCAAGGTAACCTGGGGACATGCGAGGTGGCCTGGGGTGCGCGTGAGGTGGCTGGGGTGCGTGTGAGCTGCCTGGGCACAGATGAAGTGGCCGGGGCAGTGGGAGGGGGAAGGTTCTGGGCTCTGGGCTGGAGGTGGATGTCTTTAGGTCAGGACAGTACCTGAGTCGCAGGACTTCCGGAGCTGCAGTGGCCTCTCAAACCGCTCTTCTGGGCCACAGAGCATCTGCCTTTTGGCCTTTCCAGCAGCCACGCTGGCTACAGACACGAGGGGGATTGCCTGGCTCTCCTGGGAGATGAGAAGGAACATCAGCACTGCCCCAGCAACATCTCTGCATTCCAATGAGGACTGCTCACCTTTGATAAGGGTGACACTCTCAAGGAAAACTGTAAGCTGCATTTCAGGTAACGAGAATAGGCCAATAATCAACCAGGAAATCCAATCATGTAAAAAAAGGACTGATCTGTAGGTGGGCGTGGTGGTGTGTGCCTGTAGTCCCAGCTACTCGGGAGGCTGAGGCGGGAGGATCACTTGAGCCCGGGAGTTTGAGGTTGCTGTGAGCTAGGCTGATGCCATGGCACTCCAGCAGGGACAAAAGAGTGAGACTCTGTCTCAAAAACGAAAAATAGGCTGGGCACGGTGGCTCAAGCCTGTAATCCTAGCACTCTGGGAGGCCGAGGCAGGAGGATCGCTCAAGGTCAGGAGTTCAAAACCAGCCTGAGCAAGAGCGAGACCTTGTCTCTACTAAAAATAGAGAGAAACTAATTGGCCGACTAAAAATCTATAGAAAAAATTAGCCGGGCATGGTGGCACATGCCTGTAGTCCCAGCCACTCGGGAGGCTGAGGCAGAAGTATCACTTGAGCCCAGGAGTTTAAGGTTGCTGTGAGCTAGGCTGACGCCACAGCACGCTAGCCTGGGCAACAGAGTGAGACTCTTGTCTTAAAAAACAAAACAAACAAAAAAACCGAAAAATAAAAAAAAAAAAGAAAGAAAGGACTGATTTGTTTTAAGGCAACAAAGGCTTAGCCTACTTTTATCTTAGGCTCTATGACACTTTATCAAATCAAAATAATGGCCCAAATTATCAGAAACTGTAATACACTTCATTAAGATGAAAAAATAATGTAGAAAACAAAAAGATATTCCCTAAAATGCCAGTAAGATGACAAACCCTAAAATATCATCAAAAGTAAGGAGAACGTGCACATGAGCTAGGCGTGCTAACCAGCGACACACACTGCATACCCTGAAGCCTGCTGTGCTTGTGATCATGATTGCCAGTGTCTTCGCTGTTACGGCAACGCCACGCTGCTATTTACCACGCTCTGACACACTTTCATGTGGTAGGTTCTTTCTCAGGAACTCAACTTAACTATCATTTATCGATATATCATTGCCTTTGACAAGCTTCTACTGGCACAATTTATTATTAAAATTTTGAATCCAAATAAAAAAGCTAACATGCATCAGGCATTTAGTGACCACCGGAGCTTTATCTGTACGTCCCACGGCACCTTGCTGGGTGCCCTCGACACACTGGGGCAGCAACTCGGGCTGTGAGGACAGAGCAGGGCATGAAACCATCATCGCACTTAGTTCTCATAAGAACTCTGTGAGGTGGGAACCAGTCTCATCCCATTCCACAGGCTGGGTGAACCCTGCCCAGGGTCACACTGCTGGGACGGGGGAGAGCCAGGCTTCCAGGCCCGCACCTTTGACAATGCTCTGCTCCTTCCAGACGGGTCAGCTCAACCCCACCCAGTCTGCACAGAAAGCAGCAGTCAAGGGCGGGACACACAGCTGGGTGCTGGCCAGAGGGACCCCAGGGACAGGGATGGAAAGAAGGTGGCAGCCTCCACCAGACAAGGCAGTCTGCTCAGCTTACAGCCCCGTGGGGAGTTGGAAAGGGAAAGTAGGTGTGTGTTTGGGCAGTCAGTGTTTTATGGACCCGAGGTGACAAAGGAGGCCCCGTCACAGGCTCAAATACCAGATTCTCCTGGAACATAAGCCACGGGGGCACAATAAGGCTGCTCACAATCAGACCATCTCCAGAAGGTATGAACTCCAGCATCAGAGAAGGAATTCCACCTTTCCCAAATCTTAACCCATTAGAGAATTTTTTAAGACAAGGCTCCCCAGAGAATCAAGCCCCCAACTCATCAACTGGCATTTGCTTTAAGGTAGAAAAGTAAACACAGCCCAGTAGTCACCTCCCAAAGTCCAAAGTCCTGAAGACCAGCAAACAGAATGGCCACAGCTGTGGTTGGTACTGTCCCCACCAGGCACTGGGTGCCCTGTAGTGACAGCTGACGGGCCATCCTGCCGCCACGTGGAGGACACAGGGCTCTGTGAGGTAGTGCTTCCACTTACAGGGTTGAAGAGCTCCGTGGTCAGGCCCAGGTAGTCGTGCAGAGCCAGAAAGGTCACTCTCTGCAGCCGCACCATGATGATCTGCCACAGAGATGCAGGCACCGTGAGCCCCAGCCACAGGCCCAGGGCGAGGCTGCGGCCGCCCAGCAGGGAACCAAGCCACCAGACCCTGGACAAACCAAACCCTTTCCAGGGACCTGTCAGAGGTGAAAACGCCCCTTCTTCTGATAACCCACCATGATAACGTAAGATGTTAGCACAGGGGCCGGGGGTGGGGTGAGCAGCATGTGGAAACTGCATTATTTATGCAAATTTTCCATAAATCTAAAATTACTCTAAAATAAGTTTAATAAAAATTTAAAAATCACTTTGCAGGAGAGACTGAGAGATGTGAAGACATCTTTGAAATTATGAATATTAATTTTATTATAAAATATCTGTTAAAAAATTTTTAAAAACAGCCTTAGCTCTTCCCATACCTACTCAGAATCCCACATCAATTACACTAGTCTTCTGAGTCCATTTTCATGGCTATAAAACTCAGGACTGAGACAGTAAACGGAAAATAGACCCACTCAAATCCCAACCCAGTTGCTGCGTCCCCTGCCTCAGAGGACCCAGAGCAGCTAGAAAAGTGGACTGAAGAAGTGACCCACCTGCACCACCCTCACCAGGGTTTCGGGATATTTCTCAAAAACTCCTTGAAAGGCCGCAGCTGGAAGCCGCAGGATGGTGGATGGGACAGCGGCGCGGGCGGAGACCGTCTTGTACGGAGCAGCATGACCCTGCAACAACAGCTCCATCAGCCCCTGCTCCATGGGCCCAGCGGAGCCCCCGGGAATCGCTGAGACTCAGGAAGCCCACGGGAGGCCCCACCCAGGTTCCCATTCTAGCGGCTCTAGTTTCCCAGTCTGTGCCGTGGAACAGGCCGCTCTGGGTGCAAAGCGCACACGTGCCTTGGTTGTCCGAGAGATCCGCAGCAAAGGTTGGCCAACGACAGGGTGGGAGAAGGCCCAGATGCAGCTAGCACCATCAGACCTGCACACTCACCAGGTGATGCTTCCTATCTGCTCCCACCTGTCACTGAGAATTATGGGCCCAGCTCTCCAGTGTCCTGCCCTGCTCTCAATTGTCCCAGCTGTCAGTACCCCCTCATCAAAAGGGTATGTAAGACACCAACCCATGCAGGCTTCCTGGAAAGGCCACTGAGAGTCAGAAATCTTCTGTCAAATAGCCACCACCACAGTCATGTCACTGCATGTGACAGTGACCAAGCACTAACCAGAGCCTCCACCCAGGAGCACACACGAGACCCCAGCTGAGGAGCTGTGTGACTCATCAAGTGGACTTTGCCAACAAGGCTTCACGTGGCTAATCAAAGAGCCTAACAAAAATCCCTAATGAGTGGCTTTTGGTTTCTACCTTAAGGGAATTCGTTGGCCTCAGAAAGATTTCTTAATCGTGGTATTCTTTGCATGCAGTAAGATTTGCCCCCTTTGGTGCACAGCTTTTCGGTGTGTTCACCACAAGCACAGAAACAGAACAGCCCCATACCGGGACGTCCCTCTGTGGCCTTTTCTCGTCTTCTGTTCCTCCCTCCACTGGCTCCTGGCAACACTCACCTGCCTTCTCTATCCCTACGGCTTTGTCAAACAGCACTTAAACAGAACCACACAGTGCATAGGCTTCTCTCACCGAGATGACACCTGAGATTCATCCATGTTGGTGCACCCACCAGTGGCCTGTGCATTTGTCTCCCAAGTACCAGCCTGTCTCATGCATACATCGCGGTTTCTTTATCCATGCACCAAATGATGGACATTTGGGTTGTTTCCAGTTGGGGGCACTTATAAATAAAGCTACTACAAATATGCATATAGGGGTGTTTGTGAGAACACAGTTGTCATTTCTCTTGCTAAATAACTAGGGATGAGATTCCTAGGTCATACGGTATATGTGTCCTTACCTTAATAAGAAACTAGCAAATTGTTTTCCACAGTGGTGCTATCACTTTGCATAGCCACCAGCCATGAGTGAGTTCCAGCTGACACATGTACTCACCAGCCCTGGTACTGTCAGTGGTGCATAATACAGAATTTGGCTGGTCTGTGTCCATGATTCCTGGGAGGAAGCCTCTAAGCCCTTAGAAGTTCCTGAGTGATGGAAGTGTCCACACTTCCTCAGACCACACTTGACTTCATGCTGGCAGTTGACTCCTGGCAGCAAGGCCCAAGACAGTTTCAGAATGGGGCTGGCCACACTGGAAGACCACCACGTGATTAAAACCAGGGGTATCACCCAACCTCCCATTTCTGGGGGGGGAGGAAGGCTGGAGATTGAGTTCAATCACCCAGCCACAGTTCTGGTGAACAGCCCGCGTTGGCAATACACAGTCATGTGCCAGGAGGGGGCGCTTCTCAAGGACACAGAAGTCTCACATTTGGACCCTCCCAGACCTCACTCCACCGGACTGATGCTGATTCTTATCCTCTAGAAGACAATTCTAAGTGTGGTTGTTTCCTGAGTTCTGAATCATTTTAGAAAATTACTGAATCTGAGGGGGTCATGGGAATTCCCTAACTTGTAGTCCATTGGTCAAAAGTGCAGGCAGCCCAGGAACCCCCAAGTTTTCAGTTTTGGTTGCTATTATATATGCTACTGGGTTTTTTTTTTTTTGGTTTGTGGTTTTTCTCTTTTTTTTTTTTGAGATGAGGTCTTGCTCTTGCTCAGGCTGGTCTTAAACTCCTGGCCTCACGCAATCCTCCTGCCTCAGCCTCCCAAAGTGCTGGGATTACAGGTGTGAGCCACTGTGCCTGGCCCAAATGCTATTTTTTACATTTTGATTTCCAATTGTTCATTGCCAATATATGGTAATATAATTGGTTTTTGTATACGGATAACCTCATTCATATTTAGTAAGTTCTCATACCTTATAGATTCCATAGAATTTTCTATAGTTTTGTGAATAGACACTTTCATTTTTTCCTTTCCACTCTGTATGCTTTTTCTTTCTTCCTGTCCCTTACTGCCCTGGTGAGGACCTCCACTGTGATGCTCTACAGCGTAGTGAGAATGGACATTCAGTCTTTCACCAGTAAGTATGAATAGATGTCCTTTATTTGGTTTAGGAAGTTCTCTTTTCCTAGTTGCTGAGAGTTTTTCTCACAAACAGATGTTGATTTTTGTCAAATATTTTTTCTGCATTTATTAAGATAATCATATGGTTTTTCTTCTTTAGTTTGTTGATACAGTAAATTACATTAAGTTATTTTCAACTGTTGGAACAGCTTTATACTGCTGGAATTAAACCACATGTGATCATGATGTATTATCCTTTTCTATATATTGCTGGACTCAAAGCTCTAATATTTTATTGAGGATATTTATGTCTGTGTTCATGAGAGATATTGGTATGCAATTTTTCTTTTCTTTTCTTTCTTTTTCCTTTTTTTAAAGAGACAGGGTCTTGCTCTGTCACCCAGGCTGGAGTGCAGTGGCACCATCACAGCTCATGCAGACTCCAACTCTCGGGCTCAAGTGATCCTCCTGCCTCAGCCTCTCAAGTCGCTGGGACTACAGGCGTGAGCCACCATGCCTGGCTGATTTTTTTAAAAAATTTTTTTTGTAGAGAAGGGGTCTCACGGTGTCACCCAGGCTAGTCTTGAACTCCTGGGCTCAAGCGATCCTCCCACCTCAGCCTTCCGAAGTGCCAGGACTATAGGCGTGAGCCATCACGCCTGGCCTGCAATTATCTTGTAACGTGTTTGTCTGGTTAGGCATCAGGGTAACACTGGCCTCAGAAACTAAACTGGGAAGTATTCCTTCCTCTTCACTTTTCTGCAAGAATCTGAGTAGAATTAGCATTATTTCTTCCTTAAATGTTGTAAATGTTGGGTAGGATTCCCCAGTGAAGTCATTTAGACCTGGAGTTTACCTGTGGGAAGGATTTTAGCCACAAATTTGATTCTTTAGCACTGTGGTCTCCAACCTCTGGTACCAGTCTGTGGCCTGTTAGGGACCAGGCAACAGAGCTCCACCACCCTCCCCACCCTGTGGAAAAATCATCTTCTGTGAAACTTAGGAAGGGGGGTGCACAGCAGGAGGTGAGTGGCGGGGGGGGGTGAGGGGGCTTCATCTGCATTTACAGCTGCTCCCCTCTACCTTGCTTGAATCACCACCGAAGCTCCGCCTCCCCCCTCCCCCAAGGAAAAATTGTCTTCCATGAAACTGGTCCCTGGTGCCAAAAGGTTGGGGATCGCTGCTCTGATAGATACAGGACTATTCATATAATCTGTATCTTCTAGAAGGGGCTTTGGTAGTTTGTATGTTTCACGGGATTTTTCAATTTCACCTAAATTGCTGATTTTATGGGTATAAAGTTGTCCATAATGTTCCCTTATGAGTCCCTTCATGTCTGTGGTCTGCAGAAACGTCCCCTCGTTCATGTCTGATATTTGTAGTTCGTGTCTTCTCTCTTTTCTTCTTCACTGGTCTGCCTAGAGGTTTTCGTATTTTACTGATGTTTGCTAAGAACCAGCTTTTGGTTTCATTGGTTTTCTCTATTTTTTCTATTTTCAATCTCATTGATTCCTGCCTCTGTATTTGTTTCTTCTTTCTGCTTGCTTTTGGGTTTTTCTTTTCCTAGTTTCTGTTTTTTTTTTTTTTTTTTTGAGACAGAGTCTCACTCTGTTGCCCAGGCTGTAGAGTGCCGTGGCATCAGCCTAGCTCACAGCAACCTCAAACTCCTGGACTCAAGCGATCCTCCTGCCTCAGCCTTCCAAGTAGCTAGGACTACAGGCATGCGCCACCATGCCTGGCTAATTTTTTTTTTTTTTACATATATGTTTGGTTGGCCAATTAATTTCTTTCTATTTAGAGTAGAGACGGGGTCTTGCTCTTGCTCAGGCTGGTTTTGAACTCCTGACCTTGAGCTATCCACTCGCCTCGGCCTCCCAGAGTGCTAGGATTACAGGTGTGAGCCACCGCGCCCGGCCTTTTTCCTAGTTTCTTAAGACAGAAGCTTGATCACTAATATGAGATCTGTTTTCTTTTCTTTTTTTTTTTTTTTTGAGACAGAGTCTCACTCTGTTGCCCAGGCTAGAGTGAGTGCTGTGGCGTCAGCCTAGCTCACACCAACCTCAAACTCCTGGGCTCAAGCAATCCTTCTGCCTCAGCCTCCCAAGTAGGTGGGACTACAGGCATGTGCCACCATGCCCGGTTAATTTTTTCTATATATTTTTAGTTGTCCAATTAAGTTCTTTCTATTTTTAGTAGAGACGGGGTCTTGCTCTTGCTCAGGCTGGTTTTGAACTCCTGACCTTGAGTGTTCCACCCACCTCGGCCTCCCAGAGTGCTAGGATTACAGGCATGAGCCACTGCGCCCGGCCTAAGGTATAAATTTTGATATGTTGTATTTTCATTTTCATTCAGATCAAAATATTTTCTGATTTCTCTATGACTTCTCTTTGATGAATATGTTGTCTAAGAGCATATTTTTAAATTTCCAAATATTTAAGAGATTTTCCATATTTCTGTTAGTTATTGATTTCCAGTTTAATTCCACTATAATCAGAGAACATACTTTGCATGATTTTAATTCTTTTAACTTTGTTAACGTTTGCTGTATGGGCCAGAACATAGTATACTTGGTGAAAGTTCCTTGTGCACACGAAAAGAAAGTGTGTGCTGCGTTGTTGAGTGCAGCGTTCCATAAATGTCAGTTTGGTCAAAGTGGCTGATAGCTTGTTCACGTCTTCTGTATCCTTGCTGATTTTCTATTCTATAAATTACTGAGCGAAGTGTTGAAATCAACTGTAAGTGTGTATCTACTTCAGTTCTCTAAGTCTCTCCTCCATTTCTGAAACTATGTACTGTTATTATTTTGAAATTCTGCTGTTCAGTGAATACACATGTAGGATTGTTGTATCTTCTTGGTGAGTAACGTTCCTTTTTATTCCCTGTAACATTCCTTGGTGTGATATCTATTTTGATACTAACATAGCCACTCCAGTTTTCTTTTATTTGGGGCTTTCATGACATATCTTCCTCCAGTCTGTGTTTTGGTTTTTGGGGGCATTTTTGTGAGACAGGGGTCACCCTATGTTGCCCATGCTGGTCCTGAACTTCTGGTCTCAAGCGATCCTCCCACCTTGGTCTCCCAAAGTGCTAGGATTATAGGCATGAGCCACTGCGCCCAGCCTGTGTTTAATCTGAGTCTTCATATTTAAAGTAGGTTCCTCGTAGACAGCATACAGTTGGATCTCAGAATTTCCATCCAATCTGAAAATCTGTCTTTTTATTGATGTATATAGACCATTTGTGTGCACTGTTACTATTGATAATGGCTGAGTTTACGTTATAATTTTCTGGAGAATGTTGCTTTTTTCTGTTTTAGCAGGCTATTAAGCTGGTTAGGTTCAGACCACAAGTCTGTGCCTGTGGGCAGTGAATTCCAATATCTCGGTTTCCTTCATTTTTTTAAATTTTTATTATTTTTTAACTCACACATTCATCCCTATTTTTTTCTTTCTTTTTTTTTTTTCCTTTTTCAATATCTCAGTCTTCAAAACCTTGGTTCTGATGCTTTGCTCTACCCCACACATGTCACTCAGGAGTTAGTCTGAAATCTCAGCTGAGGTTTAAATCTTAATTCAATTTTTAAAACCTTTGCTATGTTGCTCGGGTCTGTCCTGAGATTGTACAGGTTCATGGACAGATTTAGTGGATCCACTTCCCCAGCTCTCTCCTCCCTGAGACACACACACAAACACACACTCCCCCTCTCTCTCTCTCCAGCCCTCAGGGGCCATTTTTTCTGGTCCTTTTAGAGGATATCCCATCAGGGTTTTAGCTGGCTCCATAAGTGAGCTGCCATCAAGGCAAAGCAATGAGACAAAAGAAAAAACAGAAAAGCTCGTTCCCCTCATGGGTGGCTGCCCTACATTTTGATTCCCACCCACAATCTGCCTAATTTTCAGAGTCCTCCAGTAACTGCCTTTTGCATTTTGTCCAGAGTTTTTAGCTGTATTCAGCAGAAGAGGCTATGTAGCATTACCCTGCCACAGCAGAATTGGAATTCTCCTACTTCACTTTTATTAAAAATAAAACCTTAATTTCCTTCTTTGAGAACCAGAATGAAGAAGCCTAATAAATCACCACAGATACTAAATGCGACAGCAGCTCACCTGTTTGGACGCGGTTCACTGTTGCTGCTGCTGTTCAAGAGAATTCTAATTCGCTTTCGTGCACTAGGCCACACAAACAAGAGCTGAAACAAGGTGAGACTGAGCAGGCGTCCGACCGCCTGACATCATTGTCCTCTAAAGCAAAACTGGGCAAATACCTGTGCCTGCCGCGCAGCCCCGCACATCAAGAACACGGACATTCAGTTCTTAGGACGTTACAAACAAGCTCTGAGACTCAGCAATTTTTCTTCCACTTGCAATTTTGTTCTGTTCATTTCAAAATCTTTACATAAAAAAGCTATCCCTTCTCCCCGCAAGAGAGAGATCCACCCCACAGCACCAGAAACATGAGCACAGAAAGGCCCTCTCCCGAGTCACTCTGCCACCCTTCGTAAGGCCAAAGGGGTTCCCCTTGTATATGCACCACCCAGCCTGGCTGCGAGGCCAGCTCCCTCTCCCTCGGCACTCAAAGAGCGGAGGATGTACTACGCCCACACCCTGACTCAGATGCAGCCTCATCCTGTTCCCAGGCCATAGCTACAAGACCTGTGTGGTCAGCATGTCCCCGAGTCACCAAGGGGTCAGGCAACCAGGACATACAAAGACCCTGGGGAAACAAGGGAGAGAGACATCCACACAAACCTACCGACGGGCAGCGCTCATCTCTGTTCTGGGACCAGAGAGAAAAGCATGTGCACATGTTTGGGGCAGGGGACAAAAGCAGCTGCTGCTAAAAGTGGCTCGTGTGCATTTTATTTTCAAATCTACTTGTGTATTTAGAACAACAAAGCCCTCGACCCCACCTAAAACTGGAAACTGCGGCAACCAGGGAGAGGCGGTGCACTCAGGACGTGGGCCAGGTGCACGGACGCTCCCGTGGCAGGCAGGATCCCTGAGAAACCCCCACGTGCACACGTTTGCAGACACTCCCAGCAGTGTCCTGTGCAACAGCAAATCGTGACAAATCAACAGTGGTGTAAGTGACGGAGCGAGAACCATGCTTGTCCACACGGGAATCACACACTAATAATCTTGCACAAACTAAGATTTGTCTGTGCAAGGAGGCCATTTGTGAGATTCAGAATCAAGCAGAAGTACACCACATGTTCTATGAATACCAGAGAAAGTTCAGAAAATCAGCTGTCTCTGAGGGAAGAAGAGGGTGAAATCAGAGCGCACACATGGGTAACTTTGAAGGACACCGATGATTAATAGCTAACTCGTGTTATAGCGACACAACCGGGGCTATAGTTAGCATGTCTGTTTACAATACCATGCTTTCAAAAAAATTATTATACACGAGGTCTCGCTATGCAATATCAGTATCTCGCCAGCAATATCACGCTTTTTTCTATATTTGAAGTATTTTGTAACAACTTTGTAAAAATTAAAATAATAAAGCCAACCTCCTATTAGAAATGGTAGGTTGCCAGGCGTGGTGGCTCACGCCTATCATCCTAACACTCTGGGAGACTGAGGCAGGTGGATCACTCAATGTGAGGAGCTCAAAACCAGCCTGAGCAAGAGCAAGACCCTGTCTCTACTAAAAATAGAAAGAAATTAATTGGCCAACTAAAATATATAGAAAAAAAATTAGCCGGGCCTGGTGGCACATGCCTGTAGTCCCAGCTACTCGGGAGGCCGAGGCAGGAGGATCACTTGAGCCCAAGAGTTTGAGGTTGCTGTGAGCTAGGCTGACGCCACGGCACTCTAGCCCGGGCAACAGAGCGAGACTCTGTCTCAAAAAAAAAAAAAAAAAAGAAAGAAACAAATGGTAGGTTGAAGATATGTGTTTATCTTTGTTCCCTCATACACGCTTATGTCAGACAAAAGAAAGAGTAGATAAGGAATGTCAACAAAATTTTAAAAGCTGATGGAGTCCTCTAATAGAAGCTGAAAATATGCTTCAGGGGTGTGGAACCTGGAGAGGGAAAACGGCCCACACTGCAGAGCCCGTGGGAGGCTCAGGTCAGCACCTCAGGAGGCCAGAGGCAGGAGGGGCTGCTTGAGGAGCAGGCCAGCCCCAAGTCTCCTCCTCGGCCCCACTGGCTGGCAAATGGCCTTTCCTCTAGGCCCACAGAGCAGTAGGTGTTCTCTCTGGGGAAGGTGAAGTGGGTCTGAGCATCAGGACAACAGGCACAGCTACGGGCCAAAGAACGGTGTCTACTCTGGATGGGAACAGCCCAGATACCTGCCCCTACGCTAAGCCAACTCCAGCACAGAGGATACTGCCAGACTCCCTTCTGGGAAGCTGCCCTAAAGACCTGCAGACACTAACCTGTGGGCTCCCAACTCCCCAAAACAGGAGCCAGCTTCCTGCCTAGTCTCCCTGCAGGTGACAATCCCCAACCACACACACGGGGCTTACAACCAGCTCTCAAGTGGCTCTCGCGACTTCTCTTTTTATAGTTAACTCATATAACTACCACCCAAATCAAAGTACAGAACATTTCCAGCAACCTGGATTACCGCCCGCCTCCCCAAGTGAATACCCAACCTAACCCTCTGACAGGTACCCACTAACGTGACAACTGTCACAGAGGTGGCCAGTGCAGCCTCAGGGCCAAACCCTCCCATCACCTGTTCACTTACACACTGCCGACGGCTCATTCACGCTGCGGTGGCCTCACTGCGCAGCTGCATCAGAGACTTTGTGGCCCAAAAAGCTAAAATATTTACTCTTTGGCCTTTTACACAAAAAGGTGACTAGCCACTGCTCTGCCATCATGCATCAGTGTCGCTTGTACTTGACCTCCATTTAAGTGGAATTACACGGAGTGTGCTCTTTGTACCTGGTCTCTCTCGGTCCACATTATGTCTATGAGATGCATCTACACTGGTCTGTGTCGCTGTGTCCAGAGAGGATTTCACTCTCACGTAAATTGACTGTTGGAGACAGACAGCCCATGATCTTAAAGACGGAAACCAATAAACAGAGAAGAGAAATTCAGAACAGCCAGAGACAACTCAGGAAGCAAAAGAAAACTTCATGTTACTTTATTCATCAAGTAAAAACAATATGATATTTAAAAGTAACATTCAGGTTGGGCTCACGCCTGTAATCCCAACCCTTTGGGAAGCTGAAGTGGAAGGGTCACTTGAGGCCAGGAGTTTGAGACCAGCCTGGGCAACATGGTGAGACCCCACCTCTACAAAAAATAAGAAAAAGTAGCCGTGCATGGTGGCACATGCCTGTACTCCCAGCTACTTGGGAAGCTGAGGCAGGAGGATTGTTTAAGCCTAGGAGTTTGAGGTTGCAGTGAGCTGTGATGATGCCACTACACTCCAGCCTAGGCAACAGAGAACTTGTCTCAGAAAAAAAAAAAGAAGAAAGAAAGAAAAAGAAAAATGAACATTCAGAAGAAAAAAAGAAGCCCTTGAAATAAAAAATATGACAGAAATTAAAGATTCAGTGCAATGTTTCCAAACTGAAGTTGAGAAAATTCTCCTAGAAGGTACAACAAAAAGATAAAGGTAGTGTAGAATAAAGACAATGCTAGCTTTGTAAGGTTTCAAAAAAATATTCCTCCCTTGCACTCTCTGTATCAGGAAGCCAACAGAGGATTTGATCCAGCAAAATAAGCAAGTAGACCAAGAAAGAGGAAACGAGTTGTGCAGAGAGGGCAGAAACCCCAAAGCCATCAGTGGGAAAGCCCAGGACGGCAGCTGGACAACAGGCCTGGACAAGACGACGGGGGCTCCTGGGTGGAGGCTCTTCCCAGAGAAAAGTACCACTCATGGAGCACTTGGGTCAGGGCATAAATTTGTGACGAGTGCATAGAAAAAAAACCTAAGCAACCGGCCAGGCGTGGTGGCTGATGCCTATAATCCTAGCACTCTGGGAGGCTGAGGCAGGCTGACCGTTTGAGCTCAGGAGTATGAGATCAGCCTGAGTAAGAGTGAGACCCCGTCTCTACTAAAAATAGAAAGAAACTAGCTGGATAACTAAAAAAAAAAAAAATATATATATATATATATATATATATATATATATATATATATATAAATTTAGCCAAGCTTGGGGTGCATGACTGTAGTCCCAGCTACTCGGGAGGCTGAGGCAGAAGGATCACTTGAGCCCAGGAGTTTGAGGTTGCTGTGAGCTAGGCTGACACCACGGCACTCTAGCCTGTGCAACAGAGTGACACTCTGTCTCAAAAAAAAAAATAAAGAAAAAAAAAAAACCTAAGCAGCCAAAAAAATGACAACTGTTAATTACAGGGAAAATAAAAAGTTGGCAAAACAGGAAATTTAACCCTAGTACACTACATGGCTCAGCTGTGAAGGCTATTTGTAAAGTGAAAATAACACCACCACGAATGCAAATGTGACGCAAGAGCTGTGGCTCCACTCCCCACAGCAGGAAGTCGATTGAGAAGCAGCAAGACAAGCAGGGCGCTCAGGAGGAAACTAACAGTCGGAAGTGGCTTTGGGTGGGGAGGACAGATGTATAAAACATCAAGAATGATTTTAGAATGTGTTTATGTTATTTGGTAAAAATTTACATTTTGTTAAAATGACAAACAAAATTTGTTTGATGAGGCAAAAATTATGTCACTCCAAATGACCAATTAATCACAATATACAATAATTTCTCTCCAAGATCACGCCCTATTTTCTACTCCCATGACCCCTAAGGAAGATGGGTTCCTGCCCCCAGGGAGAAGGGCTGACACAGACACAGGAAGAGAGGGAGGCAGCTCTTGAGGGAGGGAAGACACAACCCTGGCCCTGGTCACAGCACACAACTCTCCTTTCCTGGCCATCCACATCACAGTGCTGTAACAATCAGGCTCAACCCAGAAACCACAAGG
Source organism: Lepilemur ruficaudatus (assembly GCA_963574885.1). Lineage (NCBI taxonomy): Eukaryota > Metazoa > Chordata > Mammalia > Primates > Lepilemuridae > Lepilemur > Lepilemur ruficaudatus. The sequence continues at coordinate 18,013 of CAUYRT010002319.1, forward strand.
AGATCAGAATCAGAAAGAATAGGAACATCAGACCAAGAGAGGTTTAAAAAGAAAAACAAACAAACAAAAACGTTTGGTGTACGTTTGAAATGCTCCATAATAAAAAGTTAAAAAATTATGAGATAATATGAGATGTCGTTCTTCAATACCTGATTAGCAAGACACAGTGCTGGACAGCACCCTGTGCTGCTGAGGTACACACATTACTGCTGGCACAGACTCCGCGTGGGGGGTGGGTTGGCAATTACCTTTCGCAATGGCAAAGGTGCATCCCCGGGGACCCAGCAAGTCTGTTCTAAGGATTTTCCCTACAGACCGGTCTTCAAACATGTGCACTGATGTACACACGAGACCCTTCACTGCAACAAGGAACAGTGAACATGGTGGACCACGAGAGGCCCTGCATGAACCTAGTGGTGGTTCCACCTGGGGAGGAGTCCTGGGGCCTAAGGAGAGGAGGAACTGGTCACTCTGCAACTTTTTGGGCCTTTTGAACGTTGTACCACACACATGTATCACTCGGTCCAGAAAACAATCATGTAAAAGGCAACCAAAACTCTTAACTAAATGCCTGGCTATTGTTAAACACATCGTCACAGTTTTCCCCAACACCCCCTTACCTACCTACCGTGGGAGGAAGGAAGCTCATTCACGTCCCGGAAAATCCTCCCACCCCGTGTCACTGCAGAGAACTGGACTTTACTGACAAGGGACCTGCTGTCCAGGAGATGGGAAAACCCAAGCTTCAGAGCTGACAGGGACAGGTGCCCGGCATGGCAGGTACTCACCGTGATGATGTCCAGGACACTGAGCAGGCTGTGGACGCTGTCTCCCGCCAGAACCTCTTTCACCACCACCTCGGTGCCATCCTGCGCTTGGAGAGCACAGCAAGCCCTGTCAGTCCAAGGGCGTCCGTGGGCCCAGGGCAAGGCCAGTGAGCCTCCGCCTGCACGTCACCCCTGAGGAGGTGGGCACCGCAGACGAGGAGGCAGAGGACAGGCTGGACTTGCCAGAACCAGAGGAGAGAAAAAAATGAGGACGACTGACAAAACCCACCCCGACCTGGCCACGGCCTCTCAACACCATGACTGGTTCTCACTGGGTGGATTTAGGTGAAATTTCACAAAACCTTAGTTTGTTGAGGACCAAATTCAGTTTTTATCAGTGTAACTTATAGAAGTCTAACATGATTTTCTATTTAAAAAAGGGGGAAAAAACATGCAATTCTGATGACTTAATACAGGAACTTCATCTCAGCTTGACCCTGGAAATCCAATCTGGCAACAGTCACTCTCCCTCCACAGCTCCCCCATGGCCAGAAACATGCCGGGTCTGGTCCTCTCAGGAGCCCCTCACAAGCGGGGACAGAGTCTCTGGGCACCAGCTGGAGGGCCACATGCCCCAGGAGCTACTGGCTCCCACTTCCCTAGACTGGGCGAAACAAAGGCCCTTTCCTTTCTAACAACCCCACCAAGTCCAGCCATAGACTAAGCTATAAACCCAAGAGTCAAATATTCTGCCCAGACAACACCTTTGTTCTCGAAACCCAGGACAGTGCAGGAACCATCTTATGATCACTGCCCACTCCCAGGAGCCCTTACAGTCAGGAGACCCTCATACAAAGTCCAGAATTCACCACATATCTGCTCCAAACAATGACAGGTAGTGGGAAGTCTGCATCACCAACTACCAGGACGGATAACCCGATGCCACTCTCCCTAACAGGAAACCTCACTAGGATCTGACCCAGCAGCTACCCCCAGCAACCATGATTCAAAGGGTATAATCTAACAGGGGCAGGAAACAAATATTTAGCTCCTAGGTGAGCGAGTACCTAAATTATTTTCTTACAACTAAAATTTATAACCAGAAACTTGAAAATACTACAAGGGTTCAGTTGATCATGGCAGATCAATACAATGATTTACTACCACACCATTAAAGAGAATATTCTGAGAACTTGGAAGAAACATTTTTTTTCCTAAGAGATGGGGTTTCACTCTGTCTCTCAGGCTGGAGTGCAGTGGAGCGAACATAGCTCACTACAACCTTGAACTCCTGGGCTCAAAGGATCCTTGGAAGAAACATTTTAACATGTTTAAAATATATCAGGTGAAGCCAGGCACAGGGGCTCACGCCTGTAATCCTAGCACTCTGGGAGGCGGAGGGGGGAGAATCGCTTCAGGTCAGTTGTTCAAGATCAGCCTGAGCAAGAGCGAGACCTATCTCTACTAAAAATACACAAATTAGACAGGCATGGTCGTGTCTATAGTCCCAGCTCTGCGGGAGGCTGAGGCAGGAGGATCATTTGAGCCCAGGGGTCTGAGGCTGCACTAAGCTATGTTGACACCACTGCACTCTAGCCTGAATGACAGAGCAAGACCCTGTCTCAAAAAATAAATAACTAAATAAATAAAATATATCAGATGAAATGCTGAAATAAAACCACATATAACACCACCACTAAACCCATGTAAACATCAGACGCACATGTGCTCAAGGGTAAAAGATAACATGCCAAAAGTAAAACAGCAGTTGTGTATGAATGTCAGGATGAAGGCGTGCCTTTTCCCCCAAAGAACTAAAAATCAAAATTTTGCATTAAATTTTCAATGGAAAATCTTTAAAACTTTAAGGTGACAGATCCCTGGCATCACAGTCCCCGCCACTCACAGGGTCCTGTATGCAGACCTCCAGCCGCCCGTCCTGCACCACGTAGATGCTGGTGTCCAGCTCCCCTGGCCGGAAGACGTGCTCCCCTTCCTGCAGCTGCACAAAGACCATGTGCTTGCAAAGCTCCAGGAACAGCGGCTTCTCAAAGTGGCCCAGGACCCTGCAAGAACCAGAGTGCACTGTGGGACACATTTCCCAGGATGGCAGGAGAAGACGGACAGCCTTTGACACAGTCTCAAGAGGGCACAGGCCACTGTCCCTGCCAGCGCCGGGTCCAGTGATGCAGATCTGCACAGTTGACCAACAAACCACCAGGAATCACTGTCAAACAGAACTTTAAATCCTGAAATTCTCACGAGCCTGTTTTCCCATCAGCTCAAAGAGCTTGAACTGTGACTGTGAACCCGAACCCGACGCGTGAAGGACTGAAGGCAGAGGTGCCCCTGGGAGGGAGGTCAGGCGCTGGAGAGAGAAAGGGGTATTGTCCAGGGGACAAATGGCAAGACAGGGGCACGGAAAAGAACGCAGGCTTGCGGTTTTTGATCCATCCACACACTTCTCGTTCTTGCTCTGGGTATACCACTGAAGACAGAAACAGTGAGAAACAGTTACACAGAACGAGAAGAACCAGTGAGGGGCACGAGACACCCCTGAAGCACCGTCCGGACGCCTGCCGAGCATCCCACCCAGCAGGAGGCACAGAGGCCAGCAGTCCCGAGGCAGAAGGCAGGCAGGCTTTGCCAACCACCACCTGACAGGGCAGCCAAGCTGAAGAGGGCCCCAGGGAGAAGGTGTCAAGACACCTGCGTCAACTGCAGCTCCTGGGAGGACCCTGAGCCACCGCAACAGGCCCCGTGCTTGTTCTCTTACCGAACGTTTTTCAGCATGTACAAAACTTCTGATGGCAGGTGAGAATTCTTCACATCAAACTCCGTGAGATCAGCCTCCAGAAGGGACGGCGGGGGCTCCTTCGGCTGCAGAGTGGGACATTCCTTCTTGAAACGCAGAATCCTACGACAGACATGCTCACACTGAGCAGACCTCTCAGGCAGCGCAGACACAGGGCAGCTCCGTCACCACAGTGTCCCCCAGGGTGGACAGCTGGCGCGATATGGTCTGAAGGACACTCCCAGTACCTCTTAGCCAAAGAGAGCACCTTGGTCCTCTTCCTGGTCCGCTGCCGGGACTGGGCTGTGTTCCCGACAAGCGTGTTGGGGAGCGTGGTCACCTGCAGAGCCGAGGGAAACGCCAGTGGCTGAACTCTGAGCCTCAGGGGTCAGTCCTCAGGACCTGCCCGTGGGCCACCGGCAATCCTGACTTCAGCTCCTGGGTCTGGCTGCACCACCCCCACCCTGCCTGGCTCCTGGAGGGGCGTCACTGCTGACAGCAGCACATCACACAGACCCACACGTCCTCAAGTTCGTCCTCACTGCCCCCCGACAGCCAGCCCCTCAGAGCTCCACAGCTTCATGCCTGCTGTGCCCTCCACCCAGAGCCTGGCCGCTTCTCCCACCCTGGTCACCAGAACCCCTTCCTACAGCCCTTTAGAAATCTGCCGATGTTCAACTCAACCTTCTCAACTTCCCCTCCCCCTGCAGCCCAGGCCGCTGCCCAGTCTGTCCTGCATCTGGAACATTCTTCACCCCTTCTTCACAGACAGCACCCACTCAGCTGCCCAGAACAGCAGTGGTCTCAGTGCAGAGACTCACCACTGTGGCTATCACCATGGCTCTTGCTCCGGGTCCTCAGTTTCCCTGTCCTTCCATCTCACCTCGTTTGCCACTGCACAACCCTTCGTGGGACCACCACGACTCTGCTAAAGGTCACCTCCATGTGGCAGGACCTCAGCACAGGCTGTGGCAGATGCCGCCCCCAGCCTGGACGTCTGAGCCTGGCCCAGCCCCAGCCCCTGACTTGTCTCCCGTCATGGCACATAGCACTGATGACAACAGAGGACCCATGATAAACACCTGTATTACATCCCTGCCTGTCTCGTTTTTTCGGGTTTTCTACAAAGAACACCAACTGTTTGTGCAACCAGAGAAAGATAACAAATAATAGCCATTTTTAAACGTGTCAGTCTGTGTGATTTCTGAACCACTCCCGAGTGGTCTGCCGAACACGTCCTGGGCCCTCAGGAGCACAAGAGGGGATGGAGGTGACCTGCAACAGCAGGCGGCTGAAGGCCAGGAAGGGGCAAACCGCGGCTGCTTATGCCCAGATCAGGGCTGGTTAAACGCAAATTTCTGAGCCCTGACCCAGGGAGCTGTGTTTAGGAAGTTTCAGAACCACCACAGACACTGAAAAACAAACTTTCACCTACGACAAACACACAGGTCATCAGGGAACTGAGCCCCCTACACCCCAGAGGGCTGGATTCCTTTCTCAGCCCAGACCCCACATTCTGGCAGAGACCACCCATCTCAGCACCAGAGCCAGGACCCTCCACACCCACGGTCCCCAGGGATGTTCCTGAAAAGCTCCTTTCTGTCTTCTTCTTGTTAAAACAGATGTCCACTTCAGAGGGCCGATGGGGCCTCCTGTCTTTCCGCACGTGCCACAGCAGCCTTACGTGTTTCAACCCTGCCGCCCATCTTCCCGCCCCAACAGCCACTGCCTACCACAGCCCTTCCGAGCCGCCCCCTGAGGCCAGGTGGACTCAAGGCCTGCAGGGGTAAGGGTATTTCTGGGTAAAATGTGTGGGGTATGGCTGGGGGAAGCAGACACCATTCAGCATGATTTACAATGTCCCCCAAACCCTGTGCCTAGCAGCAGGGGCTGTGGAGCTGGGGAAAGGGCAGCACACCGAGAACTGGGGCTCCAGGAGACTGGCGGGCATGAGGGCCCCCACCCTGCAGAGGCCTGCTCAAGAGGGAGCCTACAGCACGCACCTTCCTCATGATCTTCCGCCCGTAAAACATCACTTTATCTCTCTTCCGGAACCTGTACTGAGGTGTGGGCTGCACTTGTCCTGCAAAGGGAGTGAAGGGGCAGCCTAAGCCACAGCCAGGACACAGCGGGGAGACGGGTCTGCAAAGGCAGCCCGGAGGAGGTGCACATGGTGAACATCGCTGAGCCAAAGCAAAGCTGCAGGGCTGGCCCGGCCCTGGAGAAGCAGGTGCTGGACAGCGAACCCTATTCCTGTCCTGTCTTGTCCCTGCCACCACTCAGCACGGGAGCAAGGGTCTGGGCGACAGACTCAGCTCAGACAAAGGCGGATCTCATCTCTGCTCACCGAGCCTTGCTGGGAAGGCAGAGCAGAAAAGGCTCAGCACAGACGCAGCCCCCCGAGCCAGTGTGTTCAGTCTGAGCCCAGACAGGCCAACGGATTCCAACAAAAGCCACCACAGGCTTGAGGGCTATCCCAGAAGCTCAAAACATATCCCAAGACACCCATACCATCCCCTCCCCCTAGGGCCAAAGACAGAACCAAGATACTCACGAAATCGGCTAACTCTTCTGTACACAAAAAAGACAGTAACGCCAATGAAGGCCAACGCCAGGAGGGCTCCAATGGCAATCCCCATCAGCTGGGCCAGACCAGAGACAGAACACCTGTCAGCAAGGCCACCCAGCAAGGCCCCTCCCCATCACAGGATGGGCAGCAAGGAGCCAGGGGATGGGGGCAGCAAGACGCGAGTCCCGCCCTAGGGAAGCATGTGAGGTGGTTACCATGGTGGACTGTGAAGGCTCCTCCATGAACTGCAGCCCCCAGGAGTGCAGCCCGGCACCCAGACAGAAGCCAGCCTGCGGCAGAGAACACAATGGTCAGGATGGGCAAGGAGGGGGTGGCCAGGCTTTCCAGCCCAGACTTGGTCAGAGCAGCAAGAGCAGAGTTGGGAGATGGACAGGAAATCAGCCTGGAGATTTCCAGAAAGAAGAGATCTCTCCAGGGAGTGCTGAGGCCCACCTGCCAGGAAGCACTCAGAGAGCAACCTGTCTTCCTCAGGCCATCATCTGTGCTGTCATGACAAAAGCCCCACATATCACTGACATACCTGATCCCCAGGCTTTCCAGCTCCTTGGGATACAAGACCAGGTGTGCAGGCCCCAGCCACAGGGGAGCCCACAGCCATCTCTCAGTGCCCTCTGAACACCGACAGGGCCACATGCCGCTGGCCGCAGGACACACAGGAGCCCAAATGGCAGCAGTGCTCAGAAACCCAAGGACTTTGAGAGTCCATCTGGACTTTGAGAAGATTCAATACCAGTTCACACATCAAATAAAAAATAGCAGAGAAGGCTGTATGCGCCTGCCATCCTACTGTCTCCTGCGGAGGCATCAACAGACTTCAGAAGTCCAGATCCGTGGGCAGGAGGAAGGAAGGGAAGAGAAGGGTGAGGGCAGGATGGTGAGTGGGTGACAGCAGAGGATGCTGCCGACTTCAGTGGAAGAGAAAACTAGCAGAAGGCCCAGCCAGATAGCAGTCGCTCTCCTCCCCCTGGTATCCACACCTTCCTCCCAAGCAGCCTGTTAACCCTTTCAAGTTTCTACACAAGTGCCAAAGACAAAAGCAGCTCCCTGGCCTTCAGAGAGCCAGGACTCAGACGAGGAAACCCATGCCAGAAAGCCCAAGGAAACCTGAAGGGCATTCGCAAAAGATCTCAAAAGCACAATTCTGCATCAAGGCAGAATAAGTAAGTGGTCCAGAAAAGTCAACCCTCTGAATTTGGCTCAAGAGGCAAATAAAAGCACCGGAGACCAGCCTGAGCAATATAGTGAGACCCCATCTCTATGAAAAAAAAAAAAAATAGAAAAATTAGCTGGGCATAGTGGTGCACCTGTAGTCACAGCTACTTGGGAGGCTGAGACGGGAGGATCACCTGAGTGAAGGAGTTGGGGGCTGCAGTGAGCTGTGATGATGCCACGGCACTCCAGCTTGGTTGACAGAGTGAGACTCTGTCTCCAAAAAAAAGAAAAAAGCACTGGGGGCTTTGTGCTTCGGACAGTTCAGAATGGAGGTGCTCGGGCTGCCTTCCCCCAAGGCTCCATGCTCAGCTCTCAAGAACGTTTCAGATGGGGCAACCAACAGCACCTAGCATGTCCCTCTGAGCTCAGCAACCACTCCTCAGACAGTCGAGTCACCCAGGGGACGGCCCACAACCTATCGACAGTCTCCTGCGGTTGAGTGTCTCAGCCTGTCCAGCTTCTGTTTTTTTTTTTTTTTCTTTTGAGACAGAGTCTCACTCTGTTGCCCAGGCTAGAGTGCTGTGGCGTCAGCCTAGCTCACAGCAACCTCAAACTCCTGGGCTCAAGAGATCCTCCTGCCTCAGCCTCCTGTGTAGCTGGGACTACAGGTGTACGCCACCATGCCCAGCTAATTTTTTCTATATATTTTTAGTTGGTCAATTAATTTCTTTCTATTTTTAGTAGAGACGGGGTCTCCCTCTTGCTCAGGCTGGTTTTGAACTCCTGGCCTTGAGCGATCCTCCCGCCTCAGTTTCCCAGAGTGCTGGGATTACAGGTGTGAGCCACCACTTCTGGCCCCACTGTTGTTTTAATGGATCTATTTCTCCCATTCAGAAATAAAGGCTTTTTTGATGTGGCTACAGATTTTTGACTAAGAAAAAGACCCTATGCAAAACCAGCAAAGTCCTAAGGCCAGACTGGAACCTTAAGGGGAGAACAGACAGGACACGGCCAGTAGCCACATGGCCGTCCACGCTGGAAAGCTCGGTTGTCTAACGAGTATTAGCAGCATACAAGGACTCAGGGAAGAGCCACGCTGCCACATTCCTCAGGCTGCAAGAAGCCAAGGGGACAAGGAGGGAGACAGAGCAGATGCCAAGAGGACCCTTTTCTTGGTCCAGAAACGTCCCCAACTGGGAAATCCAAGGACCTGACTCCTCACTGAACCCTGGTTTACGTACCTCCAGGCAGACACCGCTCCCCTCCTCCATGGCTAAAAACACAACAGTCAGGGGTGAAAGGAGACAGACTGAGGCCAACAAGGGCACACAGCCACCAGCTCATGTTCTCATCAGGACGTCCGCGGTTTCAGACTTTTCCCCTCGGCTCCTTTTCAAGTCAAATTATGCTTTCACTGAGGGGAAAACTCTGCTGAAAAAGCGTGTTCTCCGCGAAGAAAAGTTGTCCTTGCAGAAGCCTGTTGCCTCCCTAGGAGCCACTTCCTCCTCTCTGTAAACAGCCCTCACCCAGGACAGCAGCCAAGTCACGGGGCTCAACTCCAACTAGGTCCAGGGACTCTGCGCAGCTCAGCCGGGCCTGGCACCGGGCCCAGGAGCAGCCGGCGGGTAGAGGCACCGCTGGGCAGTGGGCACGGCTGGGGAGGGGGTTGGGTCTGGGGAGGTCACCAGGAGGGGTCACCAGGAGGGGTCACCGCTGGGGAGGGGGCTGGGACTGAGGAGGGGTCACCGCTGGGGACGGGTTGGGACTGAGGAGGAGGCTCTGCTGGGGAGGGGGTTGGGCCTGGGGAGGGGTCACCGGGGGGAGGGGGCTGGGACTGAGGAGGTCACCAGGAGGGGTCACCGCTGGGGAGGGGGCTCTGCTGCGGAGAGGGACGAGACCAGGCGGGGCGCGTCCGGGGCGGGTGGAAGGCACACGTGGGACTGACTGTCCAGTGCTGCTGGTTCAGCGCGCAAGCTGGTGTGTTGGGTCCGGAGACGACGAATTCGGGACCGCGAGGACCTGAGCCTCCCGCGGGGAGGGGCCTCGCCACCGACGCGGCGCCCCCCGGCTGCAGACCCGGGCCCGCGAGCGGCCGGCCCGACGCCACCTCAGGGCTGCTGCGACCGAGTCCCACCGGGACGCCGCGGGCCCCGCAGGCGGGCGAGCCCGAGGCAGCGGCGGGCGACGCCAGGGGACCAGGCCCCGTGGGCGTGAGGAGCGGAGGACGACCCCCTCAACAAGGTCGCGCCAGGACCGGCTGCCTCGGGTCGCGCAGGGCGGTGACTCAGCCAGCCCGCGCACCGGACGCCCCGCCCCCGCGTCATGACGCCCCGCCCCGGACCTCCCCACGCATTGGCCAAGTCCCCCTGGGGTCACGCCCCCCCTCGTAGCGCTGAGGCTGCGCGTTGGATGCGGCGGCAGCCAATCGGAACCGCCCTTGCTGCGGAGTGGCGGCGGCCCGCGCTGGCCGGAAGCGGAGCGACGTCGCGTCGGGGCTCCGTGTCGCAGCTGCTGCAGGCCGCGTGGGGGCTCGCACAGGATCCGCAGCCCAGACCGTCGCGCGAGCTGCTCAGGCGGGCTCCGGGCTCCGCAGGGCGGCGCAGCATGGGCGTCCTGAGCGCGGCGGCCCGGGTCGTGGTCCGCGGCGCGGACAGGATGAGCAAGTGGACGAGCAAGCGAGGGCCGAACACCTTCAACAAGGGCCGGGGCGCCAAGAGCACCGGCGTCCTCGCCGCGGACTGGAAGTTCGTGCATATAAAGGAGAAGGTCCCCGAGTTCGTCGTCCCGGACTTGGCCGGCTTCAAGCTCAAGCCCTACGTGAGCTACCGCGCTCCCGAGGGCGCCGACGCGCCGCTGACGGCCAGGAAGCTCTTCGCGAAAGCAGTCGCACCTGCCATCGTGAAGGACTTCAAGGACGGCACCTTCGATCCTGACAACCTGGAAAAGTACGGGTTTGAGCCCACACAGGAAGGCAAGCTCTTCCAGCTGTACCCGAGGAATTTCCTGCCCTAGGAGGCAGGGCAGGAGTGACCCTGGGCTTTGCCTGCGAGCTGGAGACTGCATCGCTCCGTTCTCACGAATCGTGAATCCCGGGGGAGGGGGCCGGTAGTTCCCTCGTCTCGCTTCTATTAAAGGCCTTTGCTAGTCTATACAGCGTGTGTTTTTGGCTTCAGGTCGTGTGAAAGTGAGGCGCGAATGATTCCGGTGCAGGGTCTCATGCGGAGACTCCATTCACTGGAAACCCTTTAGAGGAAGTCACCTTCCCCACGAAAGGGTTCTGGGAGCGTGCCAATGGCGAATGCATCACTCCGCTTGCAGGAGGAAGAGAATTTACAAGGCAGAGTGCGCCAGGTGACAACACTGGTTAGTTCATCCGCCAAATTCCTCACCCAAGAAACAAGGAGCATATTCTTTATGGGGTTTCAAGGCAACAGTTTGTTTCGGTCAGGTGAAGGTAACTGCCCCTCTTGGGGCAAACCTAAAAATGAGGCCACACAGGAAGTTAGTGTCAAACTGGGATTTCTTCTGCAAACCGACCAGTCTCTCTTCTTTGTGTGTGCCTGTTTCTGTGCATAGTCTGGCAAATCTATCTTCTGTATTCTGTTTTATATCTAGTGACACTTAAGTTAAATATCCTTAACACAAACTCTAAGGGAGGATTCAACATGTTTCTATAGATATAAAAGGGCCATTAGCTGGACATCGATTACCTTAACATAGAAAAATTTCTCATAGCAATCTGACTTATGTTGGCATGTTGTGTCCTATGTGAACCAAAAGTAAAATTTTAAGGCTGACCCCTCCACCTGCTGACTGAATGGACCCCCTCGTGGCCAAAGGAATATCCTAAAACTAAGTTGTCTGCCAAGAGCAGGGAGGTCAGACATGCCTCATCATGCCCCCTCCCTCCTTGGAGACATCCTTTGTGACCCATTGACAAGCCTAAGGGTATGCAAGACAAACCTGCAGGTCCTCAATTTACACAACAAATCTATGTCCCCAGGCTTATCTCTGGTAACAGCCCTTTATGTTGAAACAGAAGCATTCCAAGCCTTTAGACAAAGCTTCATGTCTTTAACCAATTACAAGCCAAAGAATCTTTTTTTTTTTTTTTTTTTTGAGACAGAGTCTCACTCTGTTGCCGGGGCTAGAGTGCCCTGGCGTCAACCTAGCTCACAGCAACCTCAAACTCCTGGGCTCAAGCAATCCTTCTGCCTCAGCCTCCCAAGTGGCTGGGACTACAGGCATGTGCCACCATGCCCGGATAATTTTTTCTATATATTTTTAGTTGGCCAATTAATTTCTTTC